>CM052255.1:2808307-2873855 GCA_028455795.1 Lasioglossum marginatum | reverse complement strand
ATTGTAGTAGCGACATCTGTTCCTACTCCTATGAACGGCAGGAGCTACGCGTGAGTCGAAAAGTGGGGATCGCGCGAAGCGTACGAAATATCCCTCTTGCCCCATTTCCCCTTCCCAAATAACCGAAAAATACCGGTATCATACCGGCATCGTACCGGTATTTTACGTACCGATATTTTACATACCGGTATGAATCCCTGAATGCAACTATACCGGTATACGCCATACCGGTATATGAAAATACCGGTATGACGTCATACCGATATTCCGATATTTCGGTTCTATAACGGTTAGGAAGGAATAACCGAAAAATACCGGTATCATACCGGTATTTTACGTACCGGTACAAGTCCCTAGTTCTCGATACGTGATTTCTATAGTTAAATTTCATGCCATTCTCGTTCTTACCTGGGTGTCCTCGATGCTGGTTTCCCTAACGCTGTACTACCAATAAACAACGAACAATACCTTACCGGGATTAGGACCCTGTAAATGACCTAGCAATGGTTAACGGGCCCATTTGGTATTTCCCTGCTTTCGAACAATCGGTTCACGACGTTAGCCACGCTAAGTGCACGTGCACCCTTCGCGACAATGTACCGTTAGACTACCCCTGCTTTCTCGACACCAACGCGCGCCAATCAGCGAAGTTCTTTCAATTAGCGAACGACTATTGGGCCCTGCCCGGGCCCAAGAAATTGTATATAAACCCGTCTCAAGAACGAATAAACATCAGAGCTGAGTAAACCACCAAACAGTGTGCATTGATACGCAGAAGCAACTTCTTTTCAACCAAGCAACAATCGACTTCAACACAAGGCGTTTCTCACTCTCGATCCACAGTGAACATATACATTGGTACAATCGAGCCGGATCCGAACAACACCATACATTGGTCCAGTCGAGCCGGACACGAACAACATTGGTCCAGCTGAATTCTCTTGCATAGTCCTTCCATCAGGAAGGTGGTCCTTCGAGTAATCATTAGCGGGCACCTGGCAGTGCGAAAAACCTCGAGGCTCGAACGATCTTCAGGAGATCAACCACGGGCATAAACAGAGTCGAAGTTCAATAGAGTCTCTTCTGACGGAATTCGATATCTAATATCAGACATCGAAAAGGTGAAGATCTTACTCCAAACTGGGCACGATTACGTGGCCCCTACTTTGAAGGTTAAATTTGTGTTCCTGGGGTCATTTTAAGAAAAAAATGTATATATAACAGGTATCCAATGGGCCTGGTTTAGCCGGTAAAGTAGATTTCTTGTTTTTTATAAAACTGCAAATATCTCGGAAACTATGCGAGATATAGCAAAATATCAAGAGACCTTTTTTGTAGGAAATTGAATTTCCTATATAAAGAACGTTAAAATGATGTTAAAATTCCATTTTTCACGAAAAATATTCACTGGAATTTTAATTTTTTTGAAATCTTTTTCAATTATTTTTGAATACTTTATTGACAGCGGTTCAGTATAATGACAACGCCCGATGGGATGGGTGGTAGGGGAAAAGGGGAACGGGGTATAATATGAAACTGAAAGAATTGCTTTGAGGAAATCAATGGTTCCCGAGATATTTCCAAAAAACTAGTGTAATTATTTAGAAATCCTCTCCGATTTTGATGAAATTTAAATATATTATGCAACTACACATTTTGAACAACTTTTTCCTTTTCAGATAAGAGCAGATCTCTTAGTTTTCGAGATATTCGAAACTACTCCTGGATTTTCGTATGAGTGGTCGGTGCTCTCCGCCTCCACCCACAACCTAACCACAACTCACTCTGTTCACATAATCTTCCCATTGTAGATGTCATCCAGAATTTGGTCTTTTCAGAACGGAGCCTTTATGTTTCCCCGATCATTATTTCGGGGGAGAGGCAATTGTTCTGCAACTTATAAATATACTCAGAAACTGCGCAGCTGATAGAAAAATGTCATAGGACATAAATTGTTGGAAATTTAATTTTCTACAAAAAAGGTCTCTTGATATTTTGCCATATCTTGCATAATTTCCGAGATATTTGCAGTTTTATAAAAAACAAGAGATCTACTTTACCGGCTAAACCAGGCCCATTGGATACCTGTTGTATATACATTTTTTTCTTAAAATGACCCCAGGAACACAAATTTAACCTTCAAAGTAGTGGCCACGGTTATCGTAATCTCCCCCCAAACTGCACCTTAGGCACACTCAAGCACGGTGGTAGTTGTGTAATGGTGTGGACGTCGCACAGTGGTCGGAAATCGCCAAAACGTGGCCAAAATAGGAAGGAGTACTCCAATTTAGTTTAAAATTGACACTCATAGGTTTTTCGGGTCGCTGATTATAAATCTGATGTCAAAATTGCAAAAAACAAAATGGCGGATTCAATATGGCGAATGCGTAACCCGAAAAAGTATTGGATTCTCTTGAAAATTAGTATTCCCATATTTTTGGTGCCGGCGAATATGAATCTGATGTATATAAAAATGATGCATTAATGCGAAAAATTGTTTTTTAATTTTTTAAAAACAATAAAAAAATTGTTGTCGGTGTTCAAAACATGTATTAGAAAATTCTATAAGTGGAACCATACAATGCTTATTCAACAAATTTTATTATATCTTCTAAATTTCTTGAGAAAACATGCTTGTAACTAGTACCGTGACCATCTCTGCGTCACAAAAATGAATCGTATGACCAAAGTAGCAGTAAGAGCAGTTTACTTTTTCAAAATAATCTAAGATTAAAGTATCTACTACAAGTCTAAACAAAAATATCTGGGGAATATTGGGGAATATACAACTTTCAGTATACATTTCTAAAATCTGTGCACCAAATTTTATCTTTCACTTTACTAACACTAATTAATATAAATCCAATATTATTATTATGCATAGTACTTACATCCAGGAACAGCATCCATCGTACACACAGCAAAAAAATTCACTTTTCGTAGAATTACAAGCTTCACGCTGGTTTTTTTGACACCGAAGTTCACTGCACGAAAACTGCGTGACGAATGAACGCGATATTTGTACACCCACCATTTTGCAAGTTTAAATGGTAAGATCTTTTTACTGTGTGTTTCCCATAGAGTCATTACCTGAGTCTCCAGTACGGCAAGGGCCATACGCCTAACGGGAAATTCATTTTTGGCATTTTGGCCACGTTTTAGCGCTTTCCGACCACTGTGCGTCGTTCTCGCGAAACGGTCCAGGACCAATTCGAAAAATTAATGGCATTATGGAAAGATTTCAATATCTGGACATTGTGAAGGAATACCTTATGCACGTGAATATATGGGAGACAATATCATCTTCCAGCAGGATAATGATGTCAATCATACCTCCAAAATCGTGAAGCAGTATTTTATAGAAGAAAATATTACTGGAACTTGTGGAACATTGTTAAACGTACACAAATGTTGAATAGTTCTTGGATAGATCAATAATGATCTTCGCGCTATTCGTAACTTGCACGTGGTGTGCCGACTAAATTTATAACTCGAAGAACCACCTTCTAAGGTGAAGGACTAAAGGCAAAGTTTTGAAACAATACTTTATTCAATCTACCAAAGTATGTGAGAAACTCGACTGTCGATGCAGGATGTCTATGTTTCGATGTTACTAGGTCGATAGTCGGAAAGAATCTGATCTGGGATCAGTGCTTCGATTGAAACCAACTTTTTTCGCGCATGCGCGACGATTTCAGCCTCAGTAACGTAAGCTTCTCGGTAAAATGGGGTTCCTTGAGCACCCCGCAGGATGTTAAAAAATTATTAGTATATATGTTACGGTCAGTCTCTTGTTGTGGTCCACTCGTCCCGCCAATAACATCGGCAAACTCCCGCCAATATAACTGTCACACTGGCTACAGGGCCACAGCCGCCACAGGGCTCTGGCCGCTCTGCTACCCCATTGTAGATACGTTACTGTTTTCTCGCGCGTGCGCATAAAAAGTTGGTTTCAATCGAAGCATTGTCTGGGATACGCAGGACCAGGATGAGGGAAAGACAGTCCTTCCCTCTGCTTTACAATTTCAACGCGTGGGGGGTATCGATGAAAAAGGGGAAAGTCGTGAGAAAATGTCTTCGGGAAACTGGCCCACGAGTGGACTCCAGAAACTAAGCGGAGTCGAATTTCGGCGCCGCGCTGGGGCGACGACGAGGCGACACTCGAAGTCGTGGTATAAACATTCGTCGGTATGGAACACTCAAGTGGTGTTCCAGGGGATAAACTAGGAGTAGAATTTCGGCGCCTAGCCGATGAGGAGACGACTAATAACAAAAAATCCAGTCGCG
Source organism: Lasioglossum marginatum (assembly GCA_028455795.1). Lineage (NCBI taxonomy): Eukaryota > Metazoa > Arthropoda > Insecta > Hymenoptera > Halictidae > Lasioglossum > Lasioglossum marginatum. The sequence goes on along the minus strand of CM052255.1, from coordinate 2,869,568 downwards.
ACCAAACAAAGGTTCTCTGTTCTAAATCGAACGCTTATATAACGTACATAACTAAACAACAAATATAAATCTAAAAATTTAAGTGACCTTTAGGCGATAGTGAGAGTGGAAAGAGGGGGAGATTGGTAAATGGATTTGAAACCCCGAGGGGACCAAATATCATTACTTTACTTTTTATATCTAATAATTATTGGAAGAAGATATTTAAATAAAAAATTATTACATCAATAACGAAGCTACAATATCGTATTTTGTATATCGATATAATATAATTACATATATATATTTTAATGAAATTACAAGGCGTAATTTGCAGCTTTATGCTTCCGAATAATACGAATAACGCTGCCGAATAATGCGAATTACACCTCGTAAACGAAAAAATAGGAGTTTTGAGGATGATCGCGGCCTAGATTGATCTTTTATCTAGCGCGTTTGACTACTGAGAAAACCCTTTTTGCATTATCGAGAAATGAGAAGGCGCATCCTGTACTCTTGCAATCCTGGAAACGAGAATCTACTCCCTTCAGTAACTTTTTCCTTAGCGAAAATTTCCGCTTCGGATTTGTTACGAAGTTATTAAGGAAAAATACGGACCAATCATAGCGCGGCTACAGTGAACGGATCCCGGGTCGGCGACAGGTTCCGCTGAGCGTCGCGTTGCCGTTGGTCGAGCCAGAGTTCGTCGCCTGTTGCCGTGCACTAATTGGTCCCTGCTTTCCGTTAATCCTTAGCACTCGAGTAATGACTCTGAGGCGCCACTAAAAATTGCTGTGCCATTATTCAAAATATTGTTTTCACTATTAACCCTCGGACAACAGACGATTTTTATAGCTATATAATTGGCAATGCTTAGGACCGTTCATGGCTCTAATTAATAATTTTTAAAAATTTACTTTTGATGATATCTCGTGTAGACACATTAGTCTTCCCGATATTCTCAATGGAATAGCTATTCAGTCAGTTTAATTGCCACAAATTGAGTATTTTAATGACAATTTGGATGTTCCCGGTTAAAAATCACTCCGGCACAGGACTCGGAGGGTTAAATATGTTGGTATCTAATTAACTGCTAAATATTTAAGTATCGTACGAGTTATTATATCAATTTCAAACCCATGAAATTTAAAAAACCATCCAGAGAATGGAAATATTCTAGGTGGAAGAAATGTTTAATTTTCGTGTTAAAATAGCTCCGGGTGCAAAGGGCTAATAACTCCGCTAAGGCGAATAAATTGCGCTAAGGAAAAAGTTACTTTAAATGATCTAGGGAACCACCCCTGTCAAAGTCTTCCGACATTTTTTAGACACCTGCATTAGACACCTAGTTTATAGGAGTATAGATGATACCGCAATACTAGAAGTAAACAAGTTGTTCGTCGAATTCGGAAGAAAATGAACAGTTTTAGAAGGTGATCGTGAACTAGGATGATGAATTAACCGTCCGAGTGCTGTGCCGGAGTCTTTCTTGACCGGGAACATCCAAATTGTGGCAATTAAACTAACTGAATAGCTGTTTCATTGAGGATATCTAAGAATAAGACTAATGTGTCTACACGAGATATCATCAAAAGTAAATTTCTAAAAATTATTAAATAGAGCTGTAAACGATTCAAGGCATTGCCAATTATACAGCTATAAAAATCGTCCGTTGTCCGAGGGTTAACTAGTTATCCTGATTGTCAATTAAAAGGTTAAGGGTGCTCGGCTTCCACGCTTATTTTCGCCGAATGTGTTCCACGAATGAAAACTCGGCCAAAGGCGAGTGGTTCTGGTAGCTTTAATAAAGACGCACTGAAATCCGGGTGACAGAGTCACTCGATTAACTGGGTTGAATAAATACCGTCAGAGATTTAACGCGTGCCACCCTTTGTCACGTCTTCGTCGAGGGTAAGGGTACAAAACTCTGCATGAAAATGCAAACAATATTTGCATACTGTATTGAGAAAGGAAAACGTTGACCCGCCCGTAACTCGATACCCGTATGAAAGAGAAAAAGACCCAACGCAACAGGACCCTTCATGTTAAGTGGTCGGTCTGCATTTTAAACTCGCTGCGTGCGCATATGTTGCAGGTGCGATGCACCGTTCCCCTGATGGTTCTCAATCGATACTGTTGGCTTCCTTGCGATATCAATGACATCGTCCACACGCTTGTACAACATATTTCGAAAATCGTCTGTCAAACCAGTCGACCCGTCTGTTTATTACTTTCGCCGCTATTAGACAGCTTTTAAAAACATTATACGTTCTGCGACAAAACTAACACATCACACAAAAAGTCTCCGGTCTAACTAAGAAAAACAAATTTTTTTTAGAAATTCCACTTTATTCATCAACATACTCTCCTTCAAGAGTGATGCATTCATTCCAACGTTCCTCTAACTTTTCGATGCCCTTTATGTAAAACGATTTGTCTTTGCTCTGAAAATAAGCCTCAGTTTCGGCAATCACTTCTTCATTTGAGCCAAATTTCTTTCCCTGGAGCATCTTTTTCATGTATGCAAAAAGCCAGTAGTCGCTGGGGGCCAAATCTGGAGAGTACGGTGAGTGGGGAAGCAAGTCAAAGCGTAATTCGTCCAATTTAACCATTGTTTTCATCGACTTGTGACACGGGGCATTGTCCTGGTGAAACAGCACTTTTTTCTTTTGCATGTGGGGCCGTTTTTTCTTGATTTCTGCACTCAATCGATCCAATAATGCCATGTAATATTCACTATTGATAGTTTCGCCTTTCTCAAGATAGTCGATGAACAAAATTCCATGCGCGTCCCAAAATACGGATGCCATAATCTTGCCAGCCGACTTTTGAGTTTTTGGTCGCTTTGGACGACTTTCACCGGCTGCTGTCCACTCAGCTGACGATCTTTTTGATTAAGGCGTGTAGTGGTGGATCCATGTTTCATCCATTGTCACATACCGACGCAAGAAATCCTTTTTATTTCGCTTGAACAGCTCCAAACAGCGCTCTGAATCGTCGACGCGTTGTTGTTTCTGGTCCGGTGAGCAAACGCGGCATCCACTTCGAAAGCAACTTGCGCATGCCCAAATTTTTATGTAAAATTGTGAAGACACTGCCTTCTGATATCTTCAAGATGTCAGCTATCTCACGCAACTTCATTTTACGGTCTTTAGAACTATTTCGTGGACATTTTTTATGTTTTCCGGAACAACTGCCGATTTTGGGCGACCAGAGCGTTCAGCATCATCGGTGCTTGTATGACCGCGTTTAAATTCAGCATACCAGTCAATAATAGTTGATTTCCCTGGTGCAGAGTCCCCATAATGCTTATCAAGTCACTGTTTGGCTCCAACAGTATTGTTCCCCATCAAAAAACAGTGTTTAATCAACATTGTCTTAAAAATTACAAAACTGGAGTCACTAAAACGACTGTAACCTCTAAACTAACGGTCAGAATGAAATTTTGACACGTACTGTTTGAAGGTTAGTACTACCCGGAAATCACGTGGGTCTGTCAACAATGTCGCCATATATGTGTCAGACCGGGGACTTATTGAGTGATGTGTTAAAAGACGCTATTATAAAGCCATAAAAATGTATGTTGTAAAAACGAATTTTTTCTTGTCGTGTACTATGGGCTATAATTGACTTGACGAGAATTCTCTTGACGATATTTCTAGATAAGAATAACAGTTCTTATTGAGGGCGTATGCAATCCTGTAAGCCTAATAAAATGGAGTAAATCTAACTTTCTTTTTCGCAGATAAAGATGCTGTAAACGAAAAGATTGTTTTAGGGAACATTAAGCAACATTTTAGCATTATTTATATAGGGTAAATGTACCTATTGTTGCGGTATTTTCTCCCAATCAGGTTAAAACACGTAAAAATGAGTAGTTTGCCCTGAATAAATTTGCACAATTCAATGAGAGTGTATTCTCGTTGGTGAGGCAAACAAGACTGTCAATCATTCTCACATTTTCATGATCTCAGAATTTGAGAAAGCATTCTTCATAAAAGACTATTTTTCTTCTATCTCGATCACCATAGGACTGTAGTTCACACGATTCTACATTCTTTATATTGCTTTAAATTGCATAGGGGAAAGATTTATTATTATGTAACGCTCATCCGTCTCTCGTGTCAGTTTGGCACAGTTTTCCTGAAATAAGTTATGCTGTTCTGTTATTTGTAGGTAAAGCCCGAAACTTTGTGACTTTTATTTTTTTAATGCGAAACATATAACCGAGAAAAAGATGTAAATGTGAACTCATCAATTTGAATAAAAAACATCGAGAAATAACTGTTTACCTTGGTATTTCATGAAATGAGGGACGGATGAGGGTTAAAATATGAAAAGATGCTTCGAGAAAAATACGTTGGAATCTGCAGGTGTTGGTTCTCGATTTTTGCTCTACTTTGGATTTATTTTTCTGTCTCTAAAAGACTTTTTTGACTTACATGATGGGGCAGAGCGCACTGCGTCTAACCTTCCTCTATCAAATGAACCTTTGTGCAGCTCAAAATATGCTCGTATATGGACAAATAACGACATCCCGCAAACCCACTTTTCGACCCAAAATCTAGTTAGATTCTAGTTTATTTCTAGTTATGTCACGTGGGTACCATTGCCCCTTAAGGGAGAAGGGTAGTCACGTGACTTTTCTGATTTTTGGGTATTTCAGTGTTACCAACCTCTGTGCAGAAAAAAAAGTTTTTTTGTGATAACACTGATAAACATACACATGTATCAGCCTAACACTTCAGTTTTGCTATGATTCCACGTTTTTTTCTTTTCTTTATTAATATCTTTATTGCTATTAATGGATCCGAGTGTACTCAAGCCCTTTATATTTTTATTGTTATGATTCCAAGTTGACAGTCCTGACTAGGCGCCATCTCGTCTAACTAGCTGAACTAAAATTGACTCTAGACTTGCTCTAGACTCTGTCTTCATGAACGGAATATGGGGAAATTGAATGCAATCACGAGCTTCGGTTATTTAGCCTTATACGACCATATTTTGAGCTGTACAAAGGTTTATTTGATAGAGGAAGGTTAAATGCACTGCGCTCAACTCATGATTTAACGAGAAAAATCTTTCAAAGACAGAAAAATACATTGGAATCTGCAGGTGTTTTCTCGATTTGTTTTGCCTACTTTGGACACTCATATTATAGTATTTTATCCATAAATGTCCCAAAAGTCTGGCCTGTAAATGTCCCATATCTATCCCCACTACTGCGGGGTATACCCCCTTGAGGGGCCATGATATCGGTGAGATCACACTAATCCGAATTTCTAACTTCTTTATTTTTCATTATTTTTTTATGGGACTTCGAAAAACGTATTCGTGGCATTTTTCTAATGCAAAATCATACCAAATATGATATAATTCCGATGATATTTACTTGTAAATGATATTTACTTTAATCGCCTATTACAAGCAAATATCATCGGAATTATATCATATTTGGTATGATTTTGCATTAGAAAAATGCCACGAATACGTTCTTCGAAGTCCCATAAAAAAATAATGAAAAATAAAGAAGTTAGAAATTCGGATTAGTGTGATCTCACCGATATACTCGAGCCGCATGATATCATACTTCTCGGCGACCGAGGCCCCTCGAGTTTCACGGCCCCTCAAGGGGGTATACCCCGCAGTAGTGGGGATAGATATGGGACATTTACAGGCCAGAATTTTGGGACATTTATGGATAAAATACTGTATCAACAAACGTATAAAAACAAGTCAGACATTTATATTTTATATTTTAATTAAATTGATAGCGTGTGCGCTTTAAAATGGTCTGACCTGATTAATTTGTTAATAACATTCGTACGTTAAAAGAGTTACTTGAAACGACCTCCGGACTCACCCCTTTCAAAGAAGTGTAACATTTTTGGTAAAATACTTATTTTCTTTGGTTTTGAATTGACGCGAAGTAACGAGACCGAGAAGTGGAGGTACTTATCTCGCGGCAAGGCGAGGACTATGAAATTGTTGTAACGCCGTTATCTCTTCGCGTTTGACACGTTCGTGCAAGCTGTGAGCCCACTCCGGTTTAATAAGAAGTTAATGCCATTTTTCCAAAAGAAGCTGTTACGGTGCAAACAAAAACGCGAAATTCACCACACAGGAAAAAGGATTGAGCGAACGGGCGGACACAGGCTCCGGGTGGTAGATACTGTGTAGCGTTTCCAGTGGAATAAGGAAGAGGACAATTTGTCGAGTCGTTTAACAGAGGCGCATAAACGTTCGCCGGCACTCCGCCCTCATTATTATTCCGCTCAACTATCTTGTAAAGCACGCACAATCATCTCAGCCTCGTCTTATTCCGCTTATTTACCCCTAAACTGACAACGGGCTAACACTAATCCAGCCACACTTCGCAAAATTACCTTTCTCTCGGGCTCGTTCCCCGACACGAATCCGCAGGCAATGATTTTGATTAAGCATCTCCGCCCTCTCCCGCGTTCCTTGCTCTCCCCCGCCGCCTCGTCCCCTCTGTTCTCGATGGCATTAAATCACCGCGAGCGCGCGGGGAAAAACGAAGAAGATCCTAGGAGTCCCGGGCTGTCTTCGTGAGAGAAGTTTCCCTACTAAGAGAATAATGACACTGTTCTCCGCGGAGACGAAAAAAGACTTGGGAAACCGCAGAGCCTGGGAACTTCGACGGAATTTCAAGCCATACGAGGATACTTTATCATCCCACGTATGTGCCGTGATTTAAGGGGGTAAACAGGTTGATGGTACAACGGTTCATTAGATTGATCTCCTGCCGCGGATAATAACGAATCACCGCTCCTAATTATGTTTCTCGACGTGAAGAACGTATTTAAAGCATCTCTTCCGCTGCGAAACAATGGAATTACGTTGGATGTCGGCTTAGACCATATTCTACTTATAGACCCGGCAGAGGTTTAGGATATGCACAGATTACGAAGAAAAGTGCCCACAACTGACGTCGCAAGATAATTTAACATGGTGATTAGCACTATTTAAAGTAATAAGAGTAAAGTAAAAATGAACGAGTAATAAAATGAATATTTATACCGACTGAGATTTCTGGTACTGCAACTTCTCATTGCACTTTGCCCACAACCGTCATCTGGTAGATGACATAATCTCTAATTATAATCCCAAGCTCTAGTAACTACAAAACGGTGACATCAAAAACAAAATATTCCCATCGCGAAATTTCGTCGATACGATTCATCCTATTCAAACGCAGCGTATCCGAATCCGAAGTATCAAGATTTACGTTCCACACGGTGCATCACTCTTGACCCGAAATCTCTCGGAAAGTATCGAACTCCTTGTCCGGGTCCCCCGGAAAAAAAGGCAACAAACGAAAAGACACAAACTTCCAGTCGAAGTAAGAGATCATATCGAGCCGTCGGGCGTCCTGAATATTTATGTTCCCGACTATCTGCCGTTGTCCATCGAAAAGTCAGCAAGCCGGGGCCCGGCCCGGCCCGGCCCGGCCGGCGGCGGTGCAATCAGGAAATGCGTTTGATTCTGTCTCGTCTTATTGCCAGGAAGAAAATCGTCGGGACAAGCATATAGAAAGGTCCTTTGTGAAACCGCGAGTGACCCGGTGGTCCGTATTTGCCCGGAAACGAGAGAAAGGAGCATACGCGTCACCATGTCCTCCTCCTTCTCCGCCTCATTCTCCTCGACCTCCTCATCCTCTTCGTCCTCCACCCACGCCCTTGCCGACTCGTCTCGCGCCGCTCTCTTATCCTCTTTTCTCTTTCCGCTTCGCCTACCACCCCCAACCCCCTCCGCCCCCGGCCGACCGGCGTTGTTCTCGTTTGCCCGCAAGAGGAAGAAACAAGAAAGGCAGTCAGCGGAAATATTTCGACGAATCCCCGGACGCATACGAGACGTTCTTTTCGCGAGAATTCCACTCCGAAACGTGTACTTTGTGGAGAGCCGTCCCCGGAACAGACGGAGAAAACGCTTATACGAGAGCACGGGACTACGCGACGCGTACAGGCGGCGTCGACTACATCCACGGCATAATACCGGCGACATACGAGCGTGTCGCTTCTGTACGACTCTCTTGACACTCGCAAAGCTATGAAACGCCCGCTCGGACCACCAGGACTCATCGTCCGGCACCGGATGCCTCTGGTTTGATACTTCGCGCGACACTCCCACACGATACCAGCCTCGCTCGCTCGTTCGAGATCCTTCATTCGAGACATTTCCCGCCTTCGGAAATTCTGTAAACGCAAATTTACACTTCATCGCTTTCGACGCACAGAGCTGTTTCCATCCACGGTAAATCCAGAATTTTCTCGGGTATAAAAAGATTAGGTATAAAAAAGATGTAGGTACCGCTAAATATAGACAATGCAATTCTTGATCAGGTAATTCGACCACTATGCAGGGTGGGCCGAGCGGAAATTTTGTTATCAAGCAGAACACGGTTCAGAGGGAACTTTAATCCCTTGCCCTACGATTTATTTTACGATTTCAGTGATTAGAACTTTTTTGTAGATCGTAATTTTAAAAAGGAATTTTATTTCGGTTTAAAGGAAATTGATAACATACATATTTATTAGACTCTGTTCAGAATTTTCGTCACGAGTCTGACACGATATCGTAGGGCAAGTCACCTTGAATATATTTCACAAATGAACCTATAATTCTTTTGCAGCTGTCTTTTATTGGATATTCGGACGAAACCGATGAGAATCGTGACAAATTGTTTTTTCCTCTCAATTAACTCATCCGTTTATGTTCAATATGCCAATTTATAATCTTCAGATTTCATTTTATACGCAAATAATCGAGCAAACTCCCCACACTGTTTAAACTTTTCTAATAATACGCTTAAAAGCTTAAGACCTTAAAACTGAATATTTTTATATAAAAGCATTCCACTTTCGAAGAATTTGCAATCGCAAAATTTTTGCGAGGTTCTACGTAAATGAAAATTAGTTAAATTCCTACAATTGTTCTCGTGTCTCCGAAGTAACGCAAACATTAACCGGAACTCAATAACGCGAGGGAACTCTCTCGAATAAAGTGTATTCGCGCGAAACTTACGTTAACAATTTTTATTGCATTATTTTAAAAGAATGTGTTAAAACGTTCTAAATTGTAAAATTCCAATGAAGCAAATATAGCGAGACATTCAGTGGCGCCGATGAAAATTAAAATACGGAGATATAAAATTCACATTCTATAAGAGCGACATTGTTTGGTTATAAATGAGTTACTTCAAGTAAATACAATTGTTAGCGACATGTATATAGACTTACAATACTGTAATTATGTAGTGATTTTTTCTTTTTATGATGTGGTCGCTAATGATGTAGATGTTGATGCGACTCTTATAAATAGACAGAGGATTTTATGCATTTATGACAAAACTGAGTACGTGTAATTTAAAACGGTAAGAAACATTAGATGAATTTAAAAATACTGTTAAACATATTAAGACAGAAAAAAATGTCTATTTTATTCCAGTATGTTGCAATTCAGGTAGAAAATTTCCGCTGTCTACTTGTAAAAAACAAATAAATGTAACTCTCTTGGACAGATTGTCCGAATATTAACCGGATTCGCTATACACGGTAGCATGAAAGGAAGTTGAAAGCGAAGTTCGTTTGTATCGAGTGCAGGGTACACAGGTCTTTCTGGAAAGTCGACCGTGTTCTTCAATTAATCTGTCTGGCCCGTTGAAAGCAGAATGCAGAATTATGTTGACGCACCGAATAGAATCCTCGGGAATCTACCCGTATAGATAGAGGCTGTTACCACACGATGCGAAGGGATGGATGAAAAGCAGTGGCGTAGGCCAGGGTGATTTGCCGCCTAACTACGTGGTTACTAACTACTGCTTAGCACAAGAGGATTCCTGAACTGCTAACTCTTGCCTTGTTGCGGCATTGAAACATTATCGGTTCCGCGGAATGTCGTCCAATTTGCGTATTTAAGCTTGCACTTTCGTTACGCGAACGGACTTTAATTTCCTAATGCGTGGCCCGACCGTGCGGATTCATTTCTACGCGGAGGAGAAAAAAAAATGGGCAAACGTAATGGCGGTGGCGGAGATTGGAAAGTAATTGCAAAGAGCCCCGGCTCCTTCAACAATTATGAAAATGTCTCGCCGTTAACCAAAGATCGCAAATATATACACAAAATAAATAAGCTCGCGCTTTTAATATCATCGACATTTTAATGCGAACACGAAATGCTTAATCCCTGGAGTGGACCTTCAAAATGCACTTCGAAAATGCAATTCACATTTAATATTCATCTGTAGACTGCGGATTTTATGCATTTATATCAAAAGTGACTTATTCAAGTTATTACAGAAGGAAGCATATTTTTATGTGAATATAATACGTTTTAATTAATTCAGAAAATTGTGTACTTTGTGGAGAGGATACTCATTTTTCTTATATCCTGCGGTTTCCATTTTCTTAGATCAAGACTTTACTGTATTTAATTGGTTTCAGTATTGGATGAGCTCTTGAATATACAAACTGCAGAAGTATCTCACACTCCGTAACAAAAATTGAATACAAAATTCCAAGGTATTCACCAACTAATTTCTGTATACAATGGAATTATTCCATATTTTACATGTAATTCAAGTACAAAAGTTGAACAGAGGCAGGCTAATCGACGAAAGTACATTACCGTGCCACCAAATGCTCTCGAAATTGGCGACACGATGAAATGGCAGGGTCGCAAGATGAAATTTTAATTCTGACACGGTAAAGGACCTGTCACGTTCCTGATTGGAACAGCAATCCCGGTGTTCCAGCGCGGTGACACGTACCGTTGACACTAAAAGTCGATCGGTAACCTCGAATACCTATTAAAGTATGGATAGTTATTAGTTGCATATTTGTCAACGGGAATTCAGGGGAGCTTACCGTATCCCAGGAGCGTAAGACTCGGTCGAGGCAGCCGATCCTCATTTTAATGAGCCGTCAGTTTGGAGAAATTACGAAGACAAGCTAGTCTACCGCGGGGACGTTTACAAGATCGAAGGAATATGTGAGTGGAATTCGATTACGCACAAGTTTGAGGGCTTGATCGCGTACGAATCCCCCCTACAACTAGTTACGATGAACGAATTCTGCCCCCCACCTCGCCCCTCTTCTATCTGCCGAGTTTCTGACGAGAATCCAATTTTCTCGAAACAGTAGCCGTAGGCTGTGGCGTCGCGCCGTACACCTTATCATGGCATTAAAGATTTCAAAGGATCCCCGAAAAGAAAAGCGGCGAATACGATGCCACTGATACGGCGCGGCGTCAATATGGCGAATTCGTGAGACGGAATTACGGTTAAAAATTGGATTCAATTAATTGCTCAACGCACGGTTCGTTTCGAATGCAAATGACGGAACTGTGCCGACCGCGGTTGCTTTGTGCTGCTTTGTAATCTTCCGAACCGCATTTCCACGAATCTGTCGCTAATTTTTCGCGACGTGTATAATATTATCGCGTTTGCCTTTGTCCTATGAAGATCGAACAAATTGTATCGTTGCTGCTCTCTCTCTTTTCCCCCGTACGGGAACACATGGAAATTTGTTTGCTCCATTAATAGTTGTATCGGATCCCGGATATAATAAAAACCTCATTAATCCGATCGCGTTCGCGGCTGAAATATCTCACGAACTAATCTCTCGCAATCCCACGCGTTCGACAAGATATCTCGTGACCCGACGTCGCTCATTTGTTCGCGAGATATATTAGCATTCAAAAATGTTTGATCAGTTACGAATGCTCACTGTTTGAGGAGCGGTCCATAAATACCGGAGGACCAGTGATTTATAAATGTTGTTTTATCACTTCTCGACGTTACTCGGATCGAATGGATTTCAAAACACGACTCCCAAAATAATAAGCGGAACAAGTAAATATTTATTTCCGATGCTCCTTCTGCGAATGAATATCACTGCTCGACATTATTCGAGAAATCTTGAAGTCAGAAATGACGACAAACAATTTTGTTGGAATATTCAAAATGTTCCTGCCGGTTTTGACCTTGGAGGTCGTGTTGTCACGAGTGAATTTGTCTTGACACAGGCTCTTATATGGTACAGAAAGATATACAGCATTTTATTTTTAAAAATGGGTCTAAACCTGTGCTTGAAAATACTTTGGAAATTGTAATAAAATATGTGGGTATTAAAATATGCGATCTGTCCCCCAGTGAGTCGCCATAATAATTCAATCAGCCACCGTAGTATTCTCCCGCGTGTTCCACAACCGAACAACCTAGCAAACATCGGAATCTTAGTATCCCGAGGACCGCGGAAAGTGCGCGGTGGTCGTTCCTTTCCGTTTAGCAATTCCGGGGCTGCTTGTACCTTGATAAGGCCGGTGCGCTGATAGGTGCACAGCCTAAATCGGCCGGGCATATCGAATCGTTGTCACGGGACAGGTGTGTCGGTGTGTGTGTGTGTGTGTGTGCTCGCGAGAGTACAGGGAAAAGAATGTGAAATTGATCGTTACGCCGGTACCGCAAATGCATTTAAGCGTTCGGCAGTGTTCAAGATCCCATTCGAAGCGCCGTGTCAATATAAATGTAAATGTCATTGGTAGGTGCGCGAGTGCATACATTGACGGTCTCTGGAGGACGATTGCTCGCGGAGAATATTGCAGATGGCCGTATGGGACGTTCGCCGCAATTGAATTGCCCTTCGGATTGGAACGTATAGAAATGTGCACGGCCAGCGCACTTTGTTTCGCGTATCGATCGTTCACGACCATTGGGAACAACCGGGCATCCGCAGTGACCGTCGCGCGACGTCAAAGAGTGCTCCATTTGATCCGCTCCGCACCACTCCGCTCCGCTCCGCTCTGCTCCGCTCTGATCCGCTCTGCTCCGAGCGGCCCGTTACCATTTTGTTACACGGCAGATTCGCCAATCGGCCGATGCGGCCCGGTCCCGGTGCCGCCGGTCACAATGCCGGCCACAGTTCCACGTCGACACGTTCCACACCAGCTCCTGTCCAGCTCCCAGCCCCGCGATAACTCGATATGCACGCCTCGGCGCGGCGCGATGCGGCGCAGCGTAGTGGTTCGCACGCTGATTCCCCGCGCCGATGTACATTACGATGATTGAACGAATAAATCAAAAAGCTGTTACTTGTAGCCCCCGAACGGGAATTTTGGTCGCGCGATCTTTCACGCCTTGTCGCTGTACAACCGATGTTGATTACCGTCCGCCGAATTATTTCGGCCAGGCCAGCCCATACCGTTCCTCGCCTCTCACCCACCGATTTTAAACGAGCCCGACCGGATTGAAGGGCTGAACGGATCGCCCGGACGCGTTGTACGACACGATGCTACTTAATGAACGGTAGCTGTTCAATCAGTCAGCGTGTACCTAGTTTATTAACACGCTCGATTCGCCGTCATTTGTTTCGCTAACTGTGTTCCGCGATTGGACCCTGCTATCCTTTCGATATCGCGCGGCTCCTATCAATATTCCGGATATACTCTTCACCAGAGGAGTGTCTTGTGCTCTTCAGCACAGTCTCGAAAAATTACGTGAACATTTATTAACACGCTGTTTTCTCAAGCTACTTTTTCACTCTGCAATGGTGGCCTGCTTTTTTAAACCGAGAGTGTCATGTCAGGGTACTTGTAAACGATCGAGCGAGAGGTCAAGAAAGTGGTCCAAAAAGTCGATATTATTGGTAACTAGGAGATACTTTTAAGAAGTAAGAAAAATAGTGTACAAACTATACGAATGTCATTTGTTACAACATTTTTAGGCATTCAAAATTGATGCTACATTACACTTAACGAAAGTACAAAAACCATTCATCCTTTTTCTTTGATGTTTTTCAAAGATCGGATAATTTCGTGTTTAATTTTGGAGACGCGGGCATTGCCGCGCGCTCTGGAGAAATATTACGTGTTGTTTCGGTCGGTGTGACTCGATTAAACGTTTCTCCGATCGATACTCCGTCTGAGCGGCTGTTCCACGGTTATATCGGTAATTAATAGGCAGGGAACACGGCGGAATGGAAAATACGAGGCAGTCAGCGAGCGTGCGAGCTCGGTCGTGAAATATGAACGGGTGTTTGAGTCGCGCAGTCTTTTCAGCCGCTTATCTGCAGTTTTACGCGCGTTATTCGATTTTCGCGTGAGCGCATTGTCCCGCGACCAGCATGCGAAAACAAAGCGTTATCTTTAGGCCGAAACAATGTCGCTCGCTGAATCCGCGCGTGGAACAACTGGCCGTGGCCATCTGTTCGAATCGTTATCATCGATCACGCGTATGATGTATGTCTCGATCTCGACAGCGAATCCCTTTTTAACACAGACGAATGACTGCAGGGGCGAGACCGAGAATTTTTTTCTATGCACTATATGGGGATCTGCCGTGGCGCATTGTGACATTTGTTTCCCGAGCTGCGAACGCACGGAATACCCGGTGCGGTTCACGTTCGATTTCCATCCGGTATTGATTCGATGAAACCCTTTGCCGTTGGTTATCGTCTCCGCCGGACCGAAACAACGTTCTTACGAAAGTTACCAGCTCGTGTTCGGGATACCTCGAAACGACTCTCCCTCTCTCTGTTTCTATCTCTCTGCGTTTCTCGTTCCCGTCCACCGAGCTCACCGAATCATCTCGTCCGCGAAATCATTCATGATCACCGCCGCCTAAGTTTCCCATCGATCTCCAGCCCGCTGAAGAGAGTTCTTGATAGGTTTGCCCTGCTAGTGGCGTTCCAGTAACGGTTTAACTGCATGAACGCCGGACCAGTTACTATTAAAATTCTACATAGTCCGGCCAGTTATCATTTAACCTATTATCAGCCCTGGATTTTCAGAAAAATAGATGGGCGTCAAATAAACATTTAGCACTTCAACTCTTAATGATCTTCATAAATTGGGGATAGCGTTGATAACATAATTTTACTCCTGTTAAGTATACTGTAATAATACTTTCTAGAATTTTAACATAGCTATAGAAAATATCAAATAATTAACAAATACGTGAAAGTGAGTATTAAATCTAATTTTGTAAAACATCCTGAAATCCGCATTAATTTCAGTAGTCTACACCGAGATCCCCATTGAACTGATGCGCGGGGAGAGGAAAAAGTGTCGCGAGGCGGTAACTGCACACATACTTGCGTATATCTTGTAGAAGGCTCGTTACATTATATCGACGGGATTTCTACACAGACAGGTTACTACCACTGCCTGGCTAGCTCTTGTTCGTATCGGTATGTACCTCGCCTCGATACAAGGCAGCTAAACTCACCGCAAGGGGGTGTCTCTTCATTCTAAAGTTGCAAACTTATCCTCGCTGCAGGCTAGAGGTCTCGCACTCAACTAGGACGAACCAAGAACTCCGTTACTTTGATCCATATTTTATTTAGTTCGCGGAGTAAAAAAAAAGAAAGGAGGGGCGGGGGCGGAAAGTTTGAGGAAAAGAGCGGAAGCTGCTGGTATTCGAGCGATAGTGGTAGGTCGACGCCGGGGAATGGCGATGCTGGTAAATACAGGGGGCCAGGTTAGGGCGAGGTATAACCGTTTTCGCACTTTTACGAGGCCGCCAGTTAATTCGGTGTGCAATTGCCAGTTACTTGCCGCGGCGAACGAGGATACCACCGGTTTCGGATCTAATTTTGCCCAGTTTTTCAACTTGTCCGCGGCAACCGAGGCCTGGCCCCTTTATTCGCACGGTCCTTCTTCGGCCGGCTTACGTCGCGTCGAGGCTAAGAAGGCTCACGGCTGTATAAAGAGAGCAAGGATTAACACGGCGGAGTGCAAAATTAAATTTATGCTCTCGCAAGTTCCCGTAATATTCTCGAGCCAGCAGCCCCTCGCGGCTCATGTATCTCCGCCATGGCCGGCTCGCGATTTTGATTTATCTACTGTTGTTCGAACGCCGGTATTAATTAAATTTAAAGCGAGAACTCCGAACCGATTTAGCCAGCCGCCGCGCCGGACCGAACGTAAAATTCGCGAGCCACCGACACCGGCTAATGGCTGCGTGAAATTGTGGCCGCCGTTGTCCCACTGTACCATATAATAATCTGTTTCTATATAGTGTACGCTCGGCTTTTTTTCGATGCCTACAATATTGAAAATCGAACCGATTCCCGTTCTTTCGACACCCGCACGCTGAATGTTTCAATGCTGACGCGGTGCACGAGCACATTTTAAGGGAATATCCTCCTATAAACGGAGAAAAACAAACCAATTTTCATGTACATTCCAAATCTTTTTGTTAAACATTTTGGACAGCCTGTAAATTTTTTGATATGAAATATATCAGAAATAACAGAAACATTTTCAATATTTCTTCTTCCAACATTTAATCGAATTTCGCTTTTGAAGAGCAGACGAACACTTGTCTGACTGTACACGAAATATTAATACTAAATAATACGGCAAAGTATGCGACACAATGTTTTTAGATTCTCCAATCTGAAAACGACTATTCAATAATAACGTACAATTATTTTTACAATGCAGAGTTTCCAGCAGAAGCACATACCGTATAATTAATTTTCAAACGTAACCACTCATGTTGAATTTAAAGACGATAATATTTACATTTTCACCTGACGCGCTGCAATGGTGCTTGTCAGGCAAATGATTATACTACTCGAAAGGCAGCTCGCAGGCGCCGCAATGTTTCAATCAGTCTGTGTTTTAATAGTGTTGAAATTTGTAGCGGTGCACTATCGCTCGACTGTTTAAATAAATGTACAGTAGAGTTTCTGCAATACTTATTTATTAATATTATAGTTATTAATATAAACTGATAAATATAACTCGAAGACAAAATAATACGTTTCCAGATCACACAGTTCAATCAAACCGTTACAAGCATGTTTTTTGTTAGACAACGTCGAACACACACGCGCATGCGCATTAAGCAACATACCACGCACGACGGCTCAGTGCTGCCAACCTGAGCCAAGATGATGATTATTTTTCACAAATAGATTACTGAATTTTCGAAAATGATTTCGAGCATATTCAGTTAAAATAGCCTCGAGCTGAAAGGGTTAAGTTGTGCGCGCAACATTAAGGAAACTCATACTGCAGGCAAAGTTCTACGATTCAGAGTCGAATGTAGTTCGCGAGGAATTTTATTTTTCGCAAGAAAAAAAATTTCAGCATACGAATCGATTTCTCTCGGCTTCAATGAAATGTCTAAACACCATTTCCTTCGACTTCGTTTGTGTCTTGACGGTCTGAAACTAGTTTTTGCGGCCCCTTATTTTCTTCTCCGTTCTCGTAGGAATCCAGTAATCCGGATCTCTTTAGAAATCTTCCGCCTGGCATTTCCTCTCTTCCTAATTTGCTCGTGGCGCGCGGGACTAAAGGTGTAGTTATCCCGTGTATTTCGGTGTTATTTCTCCAAGAAACTACTCTTCCCGTTTCTACGAGGAATACATGCATACAGCAAAAATTGGTAAATATCGTTCAGCATCTTTCCTCGCGAGTTTTCTTCGCTGGTACAATTCTCTTTCTGCGAGTACGAGTAAACTGAGTAATTTAATAATATTCTCAATATTAACTCTCTCCGTGCTTTTGTCAAATATATTCGACGTTACATCTAAGAAGTACTATCTGAAAAATAACTCGGTATCTATGGTTGTACCAAAAACTTTTTGTCTAAAATTGACAATCGGGCGGAGATTCCTCGTTGTTATTTATTTCGATTCGGGGAGAAACTATCAAACGAGAATATTGTGCAAGTAGAAAAAGAGGAGCATTATTCTTTCGTGTTCGTACGTCTTCGCCGTAGCAAATTTAGTCGGTCACGCAACGTAGCCGAGTGTTTTATCTTCTGCGATAAATAAAAAATCGATACACCGCAATCTTCTCCCCATTTTCCTCCGGCTTTGACTGATAGCGCGATGACTTGACCGTTTGCGTTAACAAAGACGTGGCTTCCCTTTATAATGCACGGAACCAGCTCGTAAAATGATCGAAACGAATTCAGGCTGTAGTATACTAGACTGCGGATCATTAAGCAACTGAGCTCGAACTCTAAATAAAAATTAATTTCTTGTCTAAAGAATTTTTACAAATCTTTATTAAAATGATACTTTTCTTGAATTTCTCTAATTTCATAAAATTGTACGAATTTAGACAAACCCTTTGGACACGCGATAAAGAACGCTTATACTTGAAGAAAATGCAAAGGAATTGATTTTCTGCAATAGATTGTAACGATAGAAATCATGATAAATTTTATGTATTTATGACAGAAATGAGTAGACATAAACATTTAAAGAATTTGAAAACAGTGTATTGTTTCCCACAGAATTATGAAAAAGAAATAAATGTCCACGTAGCCGCTGTACCTTAAAATGGAAACGATTTTGATTTTGCTTGGAAATCCACAGTTCAGTGATAATTATTGCAAATTGTCGGGTACCTCGTCGGTGCTCTATGCAATTAATTTTTAATTCGTCGTTTATCTCGCTGTCTGCGACTGAATTAGTTAAAGAGCCAGCCTATCGGAAAAGTCACGACAAACTGGAACGAAGCAACTTAGTCGAAATACTCCTCTGGGCGTATAAAGCAGTATTAGACGTCGTAGCTTCCTCGTACAACTTCATAGCACCGGTCAGAGACCTTCAATCCCCTGGGAATTTACATGAGGTTGCGAGCCATTCAGCGAGACAAAGTGAATAAACAATGTTGCGAAATTATCTTAAGCAAGTTGCGATTCTGATTACGCCGCGCGGATTAATATCGGGGAACGCGCAGCAATTAAGGCAGAATCATGTTAACTGCCGCAGTATTTTCCTCCCTTCCTTCCTCCGCCTTTGTTCCCCAGATTTATTTTTGTTACCGTCCTGCTGAAATTATTACATTCTGCCCATTTGATTAATTAAGAAACTACAGCTTCGTACATGATATTTTCAGAAAATTGCCACTTGCTTTTTCGCTACAGACTTAAAAGTCGATCCAAAAAGTATTGAAATGTATGGGAAATTGTCGACATTCAAACTGTGATAATTTCGTTAAAGAAAATAGTAGAACAATAAATCTCTTCTCATTTGAAAGATTAAAGTCCCTACTTCCACAGTTCATCGTTCACTTTCTTCTAGAATATTTTTGCGCGATGCGGCAGATGAAAATCTGAAAAAATTTTTTTCTGGATGAATCTTAAACAGATTTGAAGATTAAAGCGACCCCTTCAAAATGGCTTTAAACTTGATTTATGATTTTTTCCACTGTTTTAGAAATGGATAAAAACTTTTTGGATTCACTGTGTCTTGATCCCGTATTTTAAGCAACACACAATCGTAGAAAAATAAAGACTTTAAAATCAATCAAGTACAGTGTGGACTTTGTAAATCGTGATGCAACTGATAAATTGGTGACACTGCAGCTCCAAATAATTCGAGATGATGAAACAGCATTCTATCGACCAAAGCTTCATATCTGGAAAAATCGATTCCAGAATCAGTCGAGCACACAGTGTATTTCAATGCAGCGCATACCCGTGCATACATCGATACTGTATCGAGTCATGTTGGCCGTTCGATGGAACTGATAGGTAATACCGGGAGTATGTACGACAATCCTGATTGTAATCACGATCTGACATTGTATAGTGTACAGAAACGGACCCGTTTGTACTGAAATCCGTTACGTTTGCATCAATCAGATGCTGTGGCGTTCCACCGAGTTTCAGCTGATTTTTTCCAAAGACTAAAGACTCGTGCTTCGAACACTCATTTTTTCCGTTTGATCTGTTCTTAAGCACAGAATCTCTCAATCGCAATTTCTAGTTCCCCCTGTAGATTAAATACTTTGCACATGAAACAGACAAAAATTGATGAATCACTCCAGCAATATTTCATATGTATAACGTGCTTCTTGTTTTGTAATTAAAGTCTCCTTCATCAAACTTTCTTCAGCAGCCAGCCGCATTAGCTTTTCTTTATTATGGTATTTGCATAAATTCCAAAATTAATATTAACATGCCTTTGATATTCTGTGCAATAGCATTTCGAATAAAATCCCTTCGTTCTATTATTAGGTTTGAAATAGTCTTCCTTATTTTTCCGGATCCTTATACAGGGTGTCTCACTTGAGCGTGACCCCCAGAAAATCTTTCTTAATTTTTATTAAAGGGGATCGAAATAAGTCTTGTAATTTCTATAAAACAACGTATACGTAAAAGTGGATAAAGAGTTACGTTTAACCGCTTGCCGCATTTGAACTTCAACTAAACTTTGATTTGTTTGTAATCTTAATATTAAAGCATTAAAATAAATGTAGCCATAAATGTAGTATAAAAAATATAAATTTTCTTTTCCCTTCTATTTTTGGGGATAAAGAGGTTTTAAGTCGCATCTCTCGTTCAGTTTTAATAAAATAACAGGGTGGGACGTGGACAGTAACTAATTTTGAACTGTCAGGGTGTAGGGCGCGTTATTTCTTCAGCTGTCGGTGCTTTCATAAAGTTGGAGAGACAGCTGGTCAGCGTCGTTCACATGGTGAAAAAAGGAACACAATAATATAAGGTTAGCTATCGACGGCTGTCGCCGCGAATATTTATTATAAAACCATGAGTCATGTGGGACCCACCATCGATTTGTCTTTGCTCGCAAATTCGTATTGGGGAAACGATCCTAGCCGGGTCTATCTATCAACGTTGTAGAAAAATGGAGAAAGGTGTTCCCCTGAAAGAGAAACAAGGACGCCGCCCGAACGACCGATGACACAGTTGAAAAATTGATAGCATCTTGTTAAATCGCTATTAAAGCTGTTCCGCACAAATTTCCGCGTAGTTGTTCAACAATATTTTATATCGACCAAGTCGAATGCTCGTCCCTATACAGGGTGGACGAATAATTCTCATCACCCTGAACATTTTCGTTATTTGTAATATAACGCTCTACTGTATATCATTTCTTCATATTGTTACAAATTACGTGAATATTCAAGGTGTACATAGTTGATGGGATTACACCGTAGCTGTGCGTTGATTGAAGCTTGTTTGCACCGAACAGCATTTATACGTTATCTCATTAATAATTACTTGAACTCCATCGGAAATATACCCACCCGATAATTAATATTCTTTTGCATATTCGACTCGTGCGGCTATTAATTATATTTCCTTATCGAGAACTTGTTAATGATTATTTCACGTAGTTTTATCAAATCTCGCTAATTGGCGGAAGGAACACATTTTTCTGATAAATTGAATTGATCCATTTTATTATAGAAGAACTCCATTAGCTGGAGGAGTGACAGGAATGAGACACTAATGAATTTAGAAGTTGGAAAACTAAAATTTATTCGTAGAAATAATACTAATTATTTTAATCCAATTACTTTAATTTGTCTTCATAAGTTCATTTCATTAATTACATTTGCTATTGTTAGTACTACTTAATTAATAATACTACTAGAATTAGTTATACTACTAGAATTAATACTACTATTCTATTAAATTCAAATGTTTATCATCGCATCTAGTATTCCCATATGCGCGATTTTCGAATTTAGCATTGTGTGAATTGAGCTGAGTGATTACGTGACGCGTAGGTAATCTACTTATGCTTCCTGGATTCGATCAAATTCGGATCACCGACTTTGATGAACAATAATGGCGAATCGGTTCCACAATAGAAAATACGTTCTAAAACGATCCAATTCGAATGCGTCACTTGACAATCTTGATCTTGGATTATCTTGGAATCTTGATTAATTGTAGTTTCACTCTGCTATAAATTGACAATCGAACAATCGAACGCAAGTGCGCACTGATCTTTTTTCGAAACTTTTGTACAAGTATTTCATTGATTCGACCAACGCTAGACAAACCATTTCCACTAATCGAATACAATACATTAACTCCTAATTTATTTTCTCTCTCATTTCCATCTTGTTAATATCAATTACAGCTATCCACTGTAATTCGCACGCAACTCTCATTAACGACTACCATGATATACACGTACATGAAAGGTACAATTGTTTGCGTACAGTTAAAAATTCATTTTCGCACTAATAGATCGAGCGCACCAAAATACCATGTGCCAAATAGAATATTATATTCTTGATCTTCTTTCAATTTAATTTTTCATTCATTTATTATTCTTGATTTTCCTTCTTTAATATATTTATAGTCGAATAGCATCATCATTATAGATTTTTGTTTTTTAATGATCACCGATCAGTTTACATGCGAGGCATAAAAATATTACAGTACACCGCAGCATGATTGAGTATCGTAGAAAATGTTGATTATTGACATAACGTTTAAATGCAATTCCTGAGAAAATCGAAAGCTTAGAAATGGGTAGAAGCGTGGGCAGGGATAACCCGAAAACCGACTGGGTAAGAAGAGGAAATATAGTTCGCGCTAGAATTTCAACAATGAAAGCTTTCTTAAGAGTATGACGTCGCGTTGTTGGGTCGGGGCGAGGAGGTGCTGGCTCGGGGAATGGTGAATGCTGGCACGGCTCGCGGCGACCAATAGAATCCAGTTATCCAAGTTCAAGCGTAGCTGGAAATTTGAAAGCGAAGAGCACAAAAGCGCCTTCAAAAATACGGCCCTGCAACGCGCGCGCTCTGTACGCCATGCTCTGCGCCCCGTGTACACCCGGACCGCATTGTTTCGCGTCCCGTTCCTCGCGTCCCGTTTCGAATTTCTTGAATCTCCGCGGCTGTTTCGACCGGCGACAAGTCGCCGGTGAAATTTGCGTTCCCCGCCGAGATGGGGATCGATCCTGACCCCATTAAGTCACCATTGTCAGCGACGTGCTCCGCTGGACGACGTAACTTTTCGTTGCGCATCCACCATTGTCCGCAACGATGCTACGGAAAAATACCGCCGCGGAAAATACGGGCGTATCCGCGCTCCAACGACTGTCCTCCTCCGCAAGAAGATTAAACGTGTTCGTTTCTTAACCCTTTACTGCTATACCGGGCTTTCTCACGACCCCAATAAAATCTCACACGATAACGTCCGATGCTGTATTGTACGATCATGTCACTGTGATTTTACTAGATGCAGGGTGTCTCACTTAAGTGTGATCCCTAAAATATCTTCTTTAACACTTTGCACTCGGAGCTATTTTATCTCGAAAATTAAACATTTCTGATAAAGGTAAATTCTTCTCGATCGAAATTTAAATAAATAATAAATTTTATGATTTCGGCCCCATAAATGATCGAACCTTGCGCCGAAATCATAAAATTTATTATATATTACACATTTCTTCCGACTTGAATATTTCCTTTCCCTATGATTTTCTAAATCTTATGGGTATGCAATTGGTATAATACCTCATACAATACCTATATGTTTAGTAACTGATTAGATACAGACATATTGAATAATGTAAACAATATTTTGAATGGTACAGCAATTTTTAGTGGCGCCTCAGAGTCACCATTCGAGTACTGTTGGTTAATTTTGTGCTACGAAAGACACTTTCTTCTTACAAACGAAATTTAAGTTTGACCTTCATATTCGGATTTCAAAGCCATTTTAAAGGTCACGTCACAGTACATATTTAAATGTATTTTATGACCCAGAAAAACATCGATGACCTTGAAAAGCGCGAGATAAACAACATTTTACGAAAATGTTGATACCCCTTGATACCATTTAGATTACAGGAGGTGAAATTGTTTAGTGTGGAGCATTTCCATGCATTATTGTTCACTTTCTAAACATCCGGAACATCATATAACGTCGACTATACAGACGCAAACTGACAAGCCGTCGTCGTCCCCAAAGTGTTAATGCTTTTAAGGAATAATAGGTCATGGAAAGCCTTTAGATCAAGCCTATCCAACTGATTGCTCACGAGTTGCCCAGGCCTGCTTTAGGTGATCATGAAAGTGGATTAATCGCTGCTTTCAACGTCACGAATCTCTCAAGTGGAAATATTGCAGAAAAAATTCGTAGATCTTCGAATACTGTGAACCCTCTTTTCTGCAGGCCATTCAGACAAGTTAGTTCAGAGGGATATTTTTATATGGTTCCTGCATCTTGTAATTGACGAAGAAAATTATTATTTTGCATGGAGATCCGCAATCTAGTTATGACGATTCCTGGCGTAAATAAAGTCTGAAAAACTGCATGGTCGATTATCCTGAGATTTTAATGTAAATTAGATTCTAATGGTAAGATAATGGTAAATTAATCATTTTCCTACCAAGTGACAGAATTTTCGGGAATAATACCGGGAAAAAATGGAAAGTTGAAAATTAAGGACAACCCTACACCAACCATGCCGCTTGTCGACGCGACGCGACGCGACGCCTCCGCCGTGAACGAGCAGTCTCGTCAAGCTCGCGTTTATTTAGGACATGGTCTCATCATGAAACGATAATATCACGGCCGACCAGGCGGCGATTAATGGAGCAATCTCGACTGTGACTGATGTTATACGCAATCGGGAAACAGCTTTCGGCTTTTCATCGGCTACAGGACGCATACATCGCGCCACCAGAATTACCTGGCTTATACGGACCGTACAATCTATTCAACACCGAGAAATTTACTTTACGACTTATTGCTCGGTGTTTAGGGTATTATCTAACCGTGGATCTCTCGACTACCGTGTTATTTCGGTTCCTGTCGGGCACCGATATTGCGATATGTTATTTATGAGGGCTGCCCGCGAGTAATCCCCTGCTCCTTTTTTCTGACGGAATTCTCGCGTTTCGGAGAATCGAATCCTTTGTTTGCAGGTGATCCTTGTTTGTTGTCTTCATCTCCTCCTGCGATCTCTCTCCTCCAGATATCACGTTGTTATTTATGAAATGACCGCATTAGTGTCACTGAGCTCAGTTTAACCGAGCAACGTATAATATAGGCCTTAAAATAATTTCTACAAATTTGGCCGACAATGGACTGGTTAATTCTGTAAATAATTAAACAAATACCATTGAGTTCATTCAAATCTTTCCAGAGATTCAGTTATAACTGGACTGTAGATCTTTTGGTAATTATTTACATTAGGGGCTTCCTCACCGATTTTGATGACGTTGAAATATGTTGTCAAGGTCATCATTCTGAACAACTTTTTCCTATACATGTTACCGCCGCTCAGCTTTAGTTTCCGAGGTATTCGCAAGAAAGTTTCAACATCTCAAAAAGTGATCGGAGTAGGTCTGGATTAGATTTGAAATATAGAGCGTATTTGGCGAGAAACAAGGGCTAATATTCCCCGTTACGGAACACGGAAACAGCATTATGTTGGATACATTGCAGAATTTTTATTTCGTCAATGCCATAGTTTTGACAATAGAATAACAACATTTTTTGAAATGATGGCCGAAATATTTCCTGTTATATAAGATTAAAACGTCTATTGTATTGAGGGTCCCCCAAATCCCATCCCTGCTAAGAAATCTAACCCAGACCTGCTCCGATCACTTTTCGAGATGTTGAAACTTTTTTGCGAATATCTCGGAAACTAAAGCTGAGCGGCTAAACATGTATAGGAAAAAGTTGTTCAGAATGATGACCTTGAAAACATATTTCAAAGTCATCAAAATCGGTGAGGGAGCCCCTAATGTAAATATTTACCGATCTTTTTTTAACTTATGCAATTCTTTTTCCAATAATTTTAACGAGCTGGAGGTAACACAGTAATATTTTTGATTTCTCTGAATGTTTTCGCAGTTTTGCATTTTATCTAGTCATATTTGCCAAAAATATCTGCGGTCCAGTTGTAACATAGACACGTTATTAACAAAGTACAGAATTATATTCAATCGATTGTATAATTCCTGCAAGCGACACATCGTTTAAATTAGAACATATTTAATTAATCTAACTAACACAATTTTTGAGTTCCATTTGTTTCAGACTCGTTATTAGTAAGCCACTAATTAGATTTATGCAAGAGTTCTCATTTTAGTCGAATTTTCGAGTTTCCGAACTGTCCTTGCGAGTGAATTATAAATCAGCCTACGGAGTACGGAAATATTTATGAAAAGATTTTGCAGGTATCTGTCAGATTAGCTGTGACCTTGACAAAGTCAACCGTTGACAAAGTTTAACTATTAGGCATTAATGGGGCTGCCCTGGGCAGATTTAATTATTAATTGGCGGATCAAGTCACGCTCGACCGCTTGATTAACCCGAATTGCAAAATCCGTAATAATTATTCTGTTTGTACTGTATTTTCAGAGGGTAATATCGACTAGGAAATTAGGTAAAAAATTATGTATGTACGTCTTAGAACCAAATGAATTCAAGGATTATTATTGTCGTATTATTTTCGCCGACGAAGGTTTAATAATTATGAATTAACGCGTCGGAGATAAATGATTACGCGAGATCGCGAAGTCTGCTAATTGCCGACACGTAAATGGAAGTGATTAAGCAGAAAGTTTTTCCATCGGGGACTTATAATCTTGTTCTTATTGATTTAAATGTAACTTCGTGAAGCAGAAATTGCTCTTTAAATCCGAGCTCGACGGAAAATATGAGTTCAACGTTCTAAAATTTCCAAGGGGGATACGGTGCCACTTCGAAGTTTATATTAAAGTCCCAGAAGTAGCTTACACGGTATCTGAAGTCACTGACACGTCGCCAACGCTTTAACCTTCGAACTTTGATAATTGAAAGAATCATCAAAATTTCATATTGCTTCTCCAACGAAATGATACACATAAATGTTCGTCAAATATATTCTGACTAAACCGAAAGCCGCTAACGAACGTTTTATTAATGCGAATGACGCGCGACTACTTTTGACGAAACAGTTTCACTTTTAACTCGCCCCATCCACGTTTAATAACTCGCGAATGCCAAGTTTCGTAACTCTCGCGCGAACTTAACAACAGCGACTGCACCTTATTCAGTTAATTTCGTACAAAGCAGAATGTGTAAGTTCAGACAGTTATTGCACTTTAAATCAGGCGAGATATTTCAGTTTCTTAAGGTGTCAGATTAACTAACTTCCAGTTCCGTTGATTTTTCGCTTCTTGGTGGATTCTAAATGCGAAATGTCGTCTCCGATGAATCACGACGGGTTTCCTTATTAATGTAAATGTTTCAAGCTTGAACATAATATTAAAGCGACTGTGGCTAGCTATTTACTCACTTTGTTTTCATTCTGTTCTGCTGTGCACATTTCCGTAATTCTCGTATTACAGTCAGCTGCAAAATTGAACCGGTTAAACCATTTTTCAGAAAATCAATATCTGCATGTATACAGGCGGGAACAAAAGCAAGAAGAAAACTTTAAAAAACTAGTTGGGAGGATTATTTCACTAGTTAAACAAATTATTTAAAAATTGGTCAAAGTTTTCAAGGAAAAAGTAAAGATCACGATTATTAATTTTTTTATTAATGGCTATAATGAAAATTAAAAATATATCATTTGCAGATTATGCAAAATAAAAATGTTCTGCATTGATTATGGGAAGCAGGAGTAACGTAAAAATTGATTTCATTCAATTTTTCTAATCGTTTAACTGTTTTATATTTCACCCAGCCAATTTCTCCATAAATGCACAAAAATCCGCGGTCTGCAAAAGATTTGATTGGCAAAATTTTTCTGTTCGGTGTACTTAGTTTTCAGAACAGTTCGCATGATAAGTAGAATATTCTGTTGGACGAGACTCTATCAACTTTTGGATGGCATTGCATTAAGTAGATTCGCCTTCGAAAAATCAAAATATGCTTTACTGGAAATACGGGCGCAGCCATGTCTGCGAAAGTTCAATTGCACTTTCTGGAGCGTATTGCGGTATCTATATACCCCGCGGGAAAAAAAGATAAAGAAAATCGCAAGAAGTTAGTCGTTACCGAACCATGCAACATTTCCATCTGCTACTCGTACTTTCTTGTACTTTTGCTCGGGAAAGACCTACAGTCCGTCCAAGTTATGAAAATTACTTTCCACAGTTGTCATGGCGGGACATCGGTGAACTCGCCAACAGTAGGTCATGATTTCCAACTTTAAATTACCATTTCACTGTCGGGAATACTTGACAAAAGAGTGCGGGTAATTGCTCCCAATAAGCGTAGCTGTTTTGACAAGCCGTTCTTCAACGAAATTCCCAGGGAAATAAGATCAAACTGAAATTCAATGAGACTAGAACTATAGGGGAAAAAAGAACCGATATCTGACAGGGAGGAACGATGATTAAGAGCGCGATTTAATCCTCGGCGATTTGCGGTGATGATTGATTAATATTTAACATTGCTTCGGTGGCTTCATTAGAGGCAGGACTAAAATGGCTGCGACTAGCAAACCAACGAATATCTATCCCCGCCGTCTGAAATGTCGGTCGGCTTCATTAGAGGTTCTTTACTGAAATAGAGATTCATTTGAATCATCCGCGGCGATTCAGCTGGGAATCTTCCCGTTCAGATAAAGGAAACGGCATCCGATGGTAGCATTGTTTTAACCGCGGGTGCACCTAATTCACCATTTCGATTTCTCGTTGCTCGATCATTAATGTTCCTATTCTCCGTTTGCCTTTTTGCAGGACGGCAATCGAGGAATCTGGAAATATTGGGCCAGATATCCGGCCACCATCATGGGACGCAGTATGCTTCGATGTCAGAGAGTTACAAGAACAGTGAGTCGTCTAGTTTTATTAAACTCGATGGTGGGTAACAGGATCTTAGAAAAAAGAGGGAACCCTCCTTTCTTAATCTCCATTTTTGGTTTGGGGGGTCCTGATCGCCAGACTAGGGGAATTTATGGGATCACAGTTATCCTCTCTCCGTCGTTGCCGGATTAGTACTGATCGTCCGTCAGGAACAGTCAGAAACCTATAGGGACCACGTGATATCCCCACTTCGCGCTACACGTCTTCCGCAATTGGCCGAACCGTTTGACGAAAATCATCAAACCACTGGCATCTTCTGTTGGACGATCAGTATTTGGTCTTGGGTAGGTCCTGATGCCATATTTAAAAGAGAATTAGCGAAACTTTTATTCGAAATTATAGTACGATCTTTAGCAATTAAGTATGAAATACAATATAATTGTAAAAGATCGTACTAAGATCGTAATTTTAATGAGATATAGTTTTTAAATTTTCAATATAGGCCCATATAAAATAGTTGTGATATATAACTTTCAGCATTTCCTCCGTAATTCCGATCGATTGCAATTTTCTCAAACATTTTTCCACGTTATGTAGTAAACTAATTGTTCTAACTTCTGACAAAAGTTATCGGCCTTTGAAAAATGTCCGAATGTTACTGTGATTCTCTATACGGGACTATTTTCGTTTTCTGAAATATCAGAACGTATCTGCTTGTTATTGGATTCTTTTATTATTAAACTCGAAGATCGTGTCTGCTGGAAGTACGCAAATGTCATTCAAAATTTGTAGAATGAGGACGTACAAGTTTTCCAAGATGGAGACGACTTGTAACGATTAAATATAATCTTTGGACCCTTTGCGACCGAGTAAAATATCATTTATTAAATATAGTTGGAATTCTTTTTATCGATTGTTCGTCTCGTGTTCCAAGACGAAGGATTAAAGATAGATGTGACAGAAATAGCGATCGATTATCATGTGAACCGTCTGTTATTTTTGTATTTTATTATCAACGAGGAGAATCTACTATGCAGTAACTTGGCAGCCATCTCTGACATTTCACTTTTCAATAACTGTTCGTAGCCTCATGAATATAACCCGAGGAGAATCTAGTTTCAAGTGGACGTAAGCGTGAGAGCTAACCCCTGGAGTTATACTCACGCGAATACGTACTGACATTCTTCGATTATATTATTTCAAGATATTTGAAAATATAGCTTCAGCAAATAGAGTTGTAATTCTTCGAATAATTGGAAATTTCCTTGATTCTCCAAGAAACTATTATTGTTCAGCAAAAATACGACATGAAAATCCCTGAAGTGATTCTAAAGTGTTTCTGGCATTCATCTCGACATGTATAGAGGCGTCTTCAATATTTTTCTACGTGAAGTTCGTCAATAATCATGCAGTAAATTTTCCCGAATGATTCTTCGGTGGCTGAAAAATTTTTCAAATATGTGTGACGCCATAGTCACGTGTCGCAGTGTAAGCAAGATTAACTAATCTAAACTGGTAACGTTACACCTCGAAATGGAAGATTGCTGTTACTCCTGTCTATAATGGAGAACCGATCGTTTAGCGGTGACCATAATCCAGCCGAAATCAGTGGCAAGAACCGCGAAATCTCGAGAGATTAACGTGATAGAAAGCTTGATCCACCGTTGTTGCGCTCTCTGCGGATGTTGAAAATCACACAGGCGCGCTCACTTGCGTGTAGATTCTAGTGTAGCGCCGGCATTATTGCTGTTGCTGTTGTTGTTTCCGGTAAAAGCCGAAATAAACTATGAAACGGCCGTGTTTTCACATTGCGTTAACGACCGCACCGCTATATAGCCAGGGGGCAATGAAACGGACCGTTTCACGTGGCATCCCGTACACCAGCACCATTGTAAAGTAACTTCCCTCACGCCGCGCCGGTTCTTGTCCACCGGCAACTTCGTCCTTCTTCGGCATAGTATCATCCGGCGGAAGCGAGACTTTACCGTCGCGTCGCATCCTCAGGATAACCATATTTAATTAATCCCCCGGAGACACGAGCCTGGAAACGATGCTCGATACTAAATTTTTACCGCCACGCTATCCAATAACCATTCATTGATATTACCGGATATACAGTTTGTCCTGGTTATTATCAATGCCAAGAGCTGACAAATGAAAATTGTTTATCGTTAACGCTGCTGCTATCCCTCTGCTGTCGCTAATCAATTCATTATTATCGCACCGTCAGGCCAGTTTCAATCAGAAAACATTTTTTATTTAGTTGTCACATACGGAATGCCCGATTTTAAAGTGCAAATCTTATAGAACCTTTCGATCAAGAAATTCTGTTACAAAGCTACTCCTTAATATCCTATCTCCAATTTTTGATTAGATCTCTGATTTTACTTTTAAATCAATTTTATTTTTAAACTACAATTGCGAAAATGTAAAGAATACTGAGAAATGATAAATTCGCGTTAAATTACTTGTAAATTGTTTGATGTATGGAAAAATGGTTGAAGCGAAAGTTGTATAGCTTCGGAGATAATAATTACCATTTTTAACAAGATATGGAAGTCACCCTGAGTTTCTTTACCGTTAAGGGTGAATCTTAAATCTTAAAAAAGTATAATGGGTGACGAATGCAGGGCTCACAATGTTTTCCATTGCAAGTAGTAATTCCATTGTAATTCTCTCTTCAACTATAAGATCAAAATTGACCCTCCCGAATGAAACAAATTCAAGGAGACATTTATATCTCGATGAAAAAAGCAAACCAGACGAAAACTAATTGATATATTGTGTGCTTCTCTTGGACCCATACGACTTCCGACGATTCCAACTACTTTTTCGAATCACCCTGTAGAATATTGTGACAGGGTCGAAATGAAAAAGTCATTTAATATGTAAGCACTCGATAGCAAAAACCCGGAGTCTCATCCGCTCGCGACGCGACGGGAAGCGCATTTGGAAAATCAATCTTTCACCAGTGACTTTCGCGATCGTTCCACAGAATTTATTTAAAATATCCGTTACACGTTTCCCCGTCGCACACTGTTATCGTATCACCGAGTTATATCGCCGTATCGAAATTCCGGGCGTATCACGATGTATTCGATGAAGTATGAAAGGTAACGTTCATTTCAATATTCCGTCGTAAACATTTTCATGGCACACGCCGATCAATAATTGTAGCAAAATCGAGCTAAATGTGCCGGAACTGAGCTGAGGGCAGAGTGCTTGCAGTTAAACGGAAATATATCACTCCGATGCACATCCTATTCCCGTCGAACGCTTCCTTCAATGCAACCGCTCTTATCCGCCCATTTTGCCGCGCTGCTAATTAATCGAATATTCAATGTATTGTAATTACAACGATTTCGAACTCGCACATCGAAATTCACCATTTTATCCCCGTCGTTTCTTTAAATGAAAGAAAGCTTTACTGCTTCCGCGAGAACTTTCATTTTATTTTTAATAAGTTAACATAAATTTGTCCTTTCGTCTGTTCCTGCTATTTCATTCTCGGAATATTTCAATGTAATGAATAAAATAAAATTGTTCCGTATACATTGCAACTTGTAAGAATCAAGAGCCAAATGGAAATATTTTTTGTCCATTAATGATTTTAATGAGTTGAAAATAATGTTTTAATTCTGAATTGTTCTGCTATTGTATGTTTCACCTGCTCATGTTTAACACTAATGACCGGTTTCATATTTTTTATTTTTCAATTATTGAAATCATGAAGATATTGTTATCAAAATTGTGAGATATCTAAATAAGTTCAGTCTTGTAATTTTTACAAAACAATGTATATATCAGTCACCTTTTGTACTCGGTACGGTTAGTGTTAATTTAATTTAGTATTAACTTAGTTAGTATTAATTTCCCTATTCAGTTTCGATGTGATTAAGGTAACAACTTTGATCTCGCTGAGTTTTCAGTGAAAAATATTGAAAACCGTGAACGAGGGTGAATTTAAGCAGTTTTAAAGGTGCCTGAACAATTACGCGAGCGGCTGTATGGCGCGATAGTACGCGAATCCTTAAGGAATGACGGAAGAATCGGGATTCCTGGAGAATTTCGAAATGTCGTTTATTTGAATGGGAGCGCAACTTCATTTCAACTACCTCTGAAGCCGATTCAAAACGTCTGGAGCCCGTCTGTAATCGTTACGAATTGGATGGTGGAGCCGTGGCTTGCAACAAGAACGGATGTCAATCATAGCTATCCGCGAAGATCGACTCGCCCTCCTTCAATTCTCTCGTCTTTTCCCGAGGGGAAGAAGCAGTCGGTGGTTCGTGGCAGTCGCGGCCGCGACCGCGCGCACCATTATTCGCCGTCCATTTTCCTCTTGCTGCGCTGGCGCTCACGTACCGCTGAAGAACATCTTTCTTTCGTTCTTTTCTATTTCCACGTTCCACCGGAAAACCGCGACCGACTAATCAACGGCATTGCTGCGCGAGAAATCCTACGATATGACCAATTCCGCTCGGCGCGGCACGGAGAACGAGAGGGAGGGGGTTCATATATCCCGCGTTAAGTCGACATTTTCTACTCTGCCGCTCTTCTGATAATGGGCTCCCGGCTGATTCCGCAGCGAATTCCGCGGATACCGTTGCCACCGGCACCGGTTAGTCGTGATTCCCGATCCTTTACGATTGCCGGCCACTGGTTTAATGATTTTATTAGGCACTGTTATCGTAAAATCAGCTTTTCCACGAGCCGCCCGGGGATAATTGAAAGCATCCCCCATTTTTGAAATCTCGCGAGAGAAAAACCGTAGCTCTCGCAACGAGAGTTTCCGGTCTCCCTTTTAATTCAAACTTCGCACGTCTATAGAATTCGATCTCCTGTATAAAATGTACTATCGGGTCGTCGGAAAAATCATGACGGATTTTCGCAATAGATGGCGTTACACATATTTTTAGGTTAGAAACATCATCTCAATTGGCACAAGTGTTATATATTTTGACAGATGACAGTTGAAACTTCATTTCAAACAAAGAAGTATTTGATTTGGTCACGTCCTTCAGTTGTTATATTAAGTTGAAAATGGAAGACCAAACTGTGCATTTTTGGCATATTTTGCTTTTTTATTTTCACGCAGGAAAGAACGCAAGACAGGCTTGTGAAAAATTGCGTAAAGTTTACGGGGACAATGCCCTACAAGAGCGTCAGTGTCAGAGATGGTTCGCCAAATTTCGTGCTGGTGATTTTAACCTCAACGATACTCCTCGCAGCGGAAGGCCCGTTGAAGCTGATGATGATCAAATAAAGGCACTGATTGAAGCAAACCCACATTCAACCACTCGTGACATCGCGGAGACACTGAACCTCCATCATTCAACCGTCCACGACCATATCATAAAGCTAGGATTCATCAGCAAGCTCGATATATGGGTTCCGCATGAACTGAAAGAAGTCCATCTCACCAACCGCATCAATATCGCCGATACTCATCTCAGTCGCAACAAAATCGACCCGTTTTTGAAGCGCCTCGTGACCGGCGATGAAAAATGGATTGTTTACAACAATGTTCAACGATCGTGGTGCAGAGGAAAAGAGCGAGCCCAAACAACATCCAAAGCCGATCTTCACCAAAAAAAAGTTATGCCCTCAATATGGTGGGACTACAAGGGTGTGGTGTTTTTTGAGCTCCTACCGCGGAATCAAACAATCGATTCTGTTATGTACTGTCGTCAACTGGATGATTTGAATACATCTCTCACGGAGAAACGACCAGAAATCGTCAATCGCAAAGGCATAATGTTCCATCATGTCAATGCGAGACCACACACAAGTTTGGTGACTCGCCAGAAGTTGCTGCAGCTTGGATGGGAAGTTTTGGCCCATCCTCCTTACTCACCGGATCTTGCCCCATCAGATTACCATTTGTTTCGTTCTTTGCAAAATTACTGGAATGATAAGTCTTTCGATTCTGATGAGGCCATCAAAGAGCATCTCACCCAGTTCTTCACTGGAAAAGAGCAGTCCTACGAGCGCGGAATCATGCAACTTCCAAAAAGATGGCAAAAGGTCATCGATCAAAGTGGCCAATACATTATTGATTGAACTTTGTTAAGTTATTAAAAAATGAGTCTTGAAAATTACCCAAAAATAATTTTCCGACAAACCAATATTACAGGGTCACATAATCAACATTTGCTTAAGGCAAAAGTGCAATTTTTCGAAGTAAAGACTTTTGAGCGGTGACGCCATTAACACTAGGTTTACGGAGCTCTAGAAATAACTATTTCACATTATTTTATAAACATAACAGGTATGTGTCTATCCAAATTTTTGGCCATTTTTCCAATAATATATACCCAAAGAAATAGATTTGGTAAATAATTCCTCAGGGAAGCATCTTTACAATCTTAATAATTGCAAATTAAAAATATTAGAACCTGTCATTTTGACGGGTCCCGTAAACCTAGTGTTAATAAAAATTGATTTAACTTTGATTTTTAATGTTAGAATTAATAAAGAAAAATCATGTCGTCCGACTACAGTTTGTTCCACATTTCCATTGGCGCAGAGTTCTGTAAATTTTAAAACATTACGCAAACACGCGCATTGTCCAAACGGCCCTAATAGTCCATGTAGTGATAATGGGATTTGATTGTAGAACGTATTTCATATGGCATGCGTATTGATCGAACGCGTAACCCAGATTCCAAGTGAAAAACGTAGAAACTTTTTCGTGATTCGATCCAACGAGATAGGGGTGGGGAAAAAAGGCGAAATGTTTAATTAACCGTCGCGACTATGACAGTCCAATTGTGAATTCGCAAGACTTTTAATTAACGAGGGAAGTGCCCTCGATAATATGAAGTCTACACGGTTCGTTTCCATCCTAATCAAATGAATTATCTCGGCGTGCTATAACCCGCCATTGTGCTTCTTTAAGCCTGAGCGAGGTTCTCGGCGAACATACATATTCCCTCGACGAGAACTCGTTTCCGAAATATTTTCGCAACGGTCGACGTTAAAACGCGAGATGCATCGATATGCTTCTGCAATCGCGGAGGGTCGAGTGTGCCGAAAGCTTTCACGAAAATTTTCGAAAATATGTTGTGCCGAATTAAAAGACGGCGTTCGTAAATACGAGTCCCGTGGGAAAACGTCGATGCTTAAGCAGAGGGAGCGTCACAACATTTTATTGTGATTACTAAACCCTGGATTTTTATGCAAAATACATATTTTCTCTGTCTGTTGACAGAAACAAAAACTATTTATATTTTCCTTCGTATTAACGATTTTCATATAGGGCGTCCTAAAAATGTTGTTCTTCCTTGAAAGAGGTGATTAACTTTTTCCTTTGCGAAAATGTTCTCCGTGGCTCTGTTAAGGAGTTATTCGCGAAAAACACGGACCAATCAGAGCGCGGCTACTGTGGACGGATTCCGGCTCGCCCAATGCCAACGCCACGCTCAGCGCGACCTGTCGCAGGAGTGGTCCACGGTTTTCGTTAATAACTCGTTAACGAAGCCGCGGAGAACATTTTCGCAAAGGAAAAGGTTGCTTGAAATTACACGAGTAATCACCCCTTTTAAGAAAATACAACATTTTTGGGATGATACAATTTTTCTTATGTCTGACAGTTTATAAGTAAGCAAGCATGGTACGTAATCGTTGATTTTGTTCTTAACTGAACTCTCCTCGGGCAAGTTAATGTTTTGTCCGGTTAATCGATCGTAGTCGCGGGTCGCATTAAGATCGGCAAGTTTCTCGCGACTCGGGCCGGCGTGACTCTCGGAAAAAAATTCCAATTAAGCCCCGTCAACATCACGAACTGATTACACGGGGAGCTGTTAATTAATAGTCACCACTATCGCCGTAGGGATGAATAATGTAATACTTACGAACCGTTAGCGTGTTAATCAGCGGACCGTCCGCGTGCAACGGCCCGATACGAAGGCATTACATGTTTACACAAGCTTGGAAGATGACAGTATTTGATGAGTTACTCCCTGCTCATGACAAGATTGCCACGGCGTAATCACGGTGCCGTGAGGAAAGCTGTCGGTCCAAATAACGTCGGATGTTAATTTTAACCGAACTACGGAAATCGATTGACGGGTCCGATGCTTCTCGAAGTATCTACACATATTCGTTTGTTAATGAGTGCTGTGTCCAACCAATGGTGATATTGTTACCCCACCAAATGAGATTAGCAGTCACCTTCCGCACAACAGATGTCTGCCACGCGTAATAGTAACTGACATAACTTCGTGAGAGCGGTTCTACAAATCTACTTCCAATATTCCTCCCGTCTTGATAGTTTGCTTTTCTAAAAATTAGTTGTTGCATTTGTGAATTGCTGGAGACGATAATGTACATTGATATTTTTTAAATTACTAGACTGCGAATTTTATGCATTTATAAGAAAAATGAGTGGATGTAATTTAATACAGGAGAATTTAAACATATTATATTATTTTTAACCTACTAAACATAATAAGTAGACTGCGGATCTTTATGCAAAATAAAAATTGTCTGCATCAATTGCAAGAAATAGAAACTAAATTGAATGTTATTTCTTCCCTTGATGATTTAATAGAGGAGAAATCATATATGAACATCTTCAATTTTTTAAATATTCCAACAATTTTGAATTTCATCTATTCAATTTTGCTATAAATCCACAAAGATCCGCAGTCTAGTAATGAGGAAGAAAATGGATTTCTATTTCACAGTTTGTTACAATTCAGTCGCGTGATTATGATGTTTCGTTATTTTTAACTTTACACTTTTTCCTATCTTCATTTAGGCAATGGCATTCAAAGAGTACGCGTTTTATGTCAAGGGTATAGTGACTACTTGGAAGAGGGTTACTACTTTTTATAAGTGGACTTGAATTTTTTAGAACTTTTAGGATTACGTATGTATACACCGCAGAGTTTATGCGTTTACGAAGAAACGAACAGATGAAATATAAAATGATAAAAACTGTTGGGAAACCTATAAATTCTGTTTTATTATTTCGAGAAAAATACATTTTTCATGGACTCGTCTTTGTTGAAATTGTGGTCGAACGTTTTGATTTTGCACAAAAATGTACATACAGTCAAATGTACTTTCTAAATTTTCATTACAGACCCACACAAAATGTAAATCCAACCATTGTCAACTTTTTCTAACTTCTAAAAAATGTTACCATGTTCTAGGAACATTCGATTGTTGACAAATATATGTCCACCTACAAAAAAACTAACAATACCAGTATGTTTATCTGTTGAAATCATTTAGTCTCCATCCAAACATTTCTCGCAGTGAATAATGATAATGACGTAAAAATAATAATTACTGCACTCGAAGTGGGAAGCATGGGAATGGGTGGTTAAAAAACGGCGATTGTTAATAGGGAATCGACCGGTCGTGAGCCGCGTAGCTGGTCGACGAGATAAAAACGGTAGGCAAACAATGTCGAGCGAATCGTGTAGCGATTAATAGGTTATCGGCGCGACGGGACGATGGTGCGAATTTTTGTGTTTATGTTTCGAAAACGGACGGTCACGGGCCGAAATTGCTCGACTATTACCGGGTGTAATCAAAGACGGAGAAAGAGAGCACCGAGAAAGGGAACGAATAAGGAACGGAACCAGCCCGAATACAGTGGAGACAGTGCTTGAATCTTCAAGTAACCAACACGATCACGGTAAGTCGCATTTCAGAGACGAAGTGGCCGGGCGTTGGCATGAATATGAATGAGCCCTCCGTCTGATATTCCGAAGCACGAAATAAAATAATTTCCTTTTCTGTCGCGTTCCGTTCTTCTCTCTCTCTCTCTCTTTCTTTTTCGTGTGTTTTTTCCTCCTTCTTTTCGTACCCGCGGACCGCGCGAGATAAATCAGACACAATGGAAAACGGATGAAAACCGTGAAATATGGGCAAACGATTTCCAACCTCCGACGGATTTCTTGTTTCTGATAATTGGATATTTTAATAGTAGCTTTGTACCAGCATTTATCACGGACACGGAAACTTTTCAGCCATCATTATATGCGTAACGAAAATCCTGATTAATCGACCTTGCTGTTTGAACATTGAATTTCCGATTTTCGAAGAACACCTCAGGCATTTAGCCAATCTGACGAAAAAATGTTTCGAACCTATTCGGTACTTTCATCGGACTTTCATGCGATAATAAAAATTCCGAAACAATTTTTTATTCTAGGAAAACCGAGGTCACCTTGAAGTTTTTAAGTAGCACGGTAAGATTTATAACAAATGCAGCTTAGTACTTTTATACTCGGAATACGCGAATCTATCGAAATCGAGCATAAAAAATTGGACATTCCATTTAAAAAGACAAAGTTGACCTCTATCTGTCCTCCAATTAGGAGGACAGTTAAAAGACTTTCAAGACTCCACTTAAAAGACTATCATTTATATTACATTAATTATTAGACTGAGGATCTTTAGGAAAATAAAAATGCTTTGCATTGATTGTGAGAAGCAGGAATAACATAAAAATTGATTTCATCCCTTGTTGTATTAAAAGCAACAATACAACATTCTTGAATTTTTTAAATCTTTTACTGTTTCGTATTTCACCCAACTTCATAAATGCATAAAGATCTGCAGTCTATATATTATGTACTGTCTTAAACCTTGTAACTTTTGTAAGTAACATTTTCTCGTATTGTTCAAAACGGCCAAGATATTTAAGCGAACAGAGTTGACAAGAGATCCTGTATATTGACCGTACGTGCGCGTCCATTGTCAAAGATAATATTCGAGGGTTCGATAATATTATATTTACGTGGAGTGATACTCGGATTTCTGGGAACGGGTTAATAATAAACAGAGTAGGATGTATGAAAAATAAATTCCAGCTGGCGGTGTTTTAAATACCGCTGGTGAATATTAAATGGGCTGATACGCCGCGAGGAGTAATGTACATTATTTATTCAACGCGTGGAAGAATTTGTGGCAGACGGACCGAACAGCATAGAATTCGTGGGAATGACAGACGGCATGGCAGTCGGCGAGCGGGGTGGCGGCGACAGCGAGCGGTGAATAGTTAGTAAACGTTAAGTAGAGAGCGGTGTATCAGCGCGTGGAGTACGTATGTACGTATCGGTTTCTATGTTTCCAATCTCACGGCTCTATCCCTCAATCTCCCTGGATATCACATTTAAATGGCTCTTATTTATCCGCTGGCTAAAGTGGCAAGTCCTGTTACTGCTGCGGTGAAGAACACACCATTGTCGTTTCCTTTAACTTCACTCGAAAGCGTCACTTCCTGCCGCCGTTATTCACTGTTCGTCCCTGCCATTGATCTTCCGCTCCCTCTTTCCCGTTCCGTTTGCAAATCGGTTGCAGAACGAAGGAAACCGAACTAGACGTACACGTGAAGTAATTACACCCGGATTTACTGCTGTTTTAATCTCTTCTTTTCCCCTATGTATATTGTCCTAACCGGTATTCTACATTTAAACAGAGCATTCTATAATTACAATTTTTAACAGGTCTTCAGAATCGATTTCTTTTTTTAATATTTAATATCGAATATTACAAAATTTTTCTTCCTTTTTACAAACCAAATGGTGTTGAGGTAGTGTTAAATAATAATAAGGTTGAACAATAGAGGTAGAGTAATCAATTTTTGTTGAGGCAAGGAGAATAAGAACAGTTATAGTCAGACATGTACCTGACGGCAAACGAATGGTCAAACAAGTAGACTTGACATGGCTATGGTCAGACAAGGGAAACAAGGTGGCCTGTAATGAAGAAAGTAGAACGTGCGCCGTGTAGTCAGACAAGTAGAATTAATACGCCTGTGATCAGACAAGTATAGTAGAGCAGATAAGTGAACATAATTATATCTTTGCCAACACATCCAGCAGATTGAAAAATAAATATTTCAAATGCAACAAAATGATGTGACCATTTTCATGTCGTTAAATTAGAATAAAAATATATTTTTCAAGGCGTCGCTAAATTTAAATTCTTATGCAATGATTTATTCAGAACATTTATTTAAAGAATAAAGATATCTGTTACTTCAAGCAGATTTTCTAACAAGTTGGAAAAGAATGCTTGTTATGTAAGTTACTATTCAATAATGATTAATTGGCCAGAATAAAAACTTTTAAAACAATCTAATGATTATTCTAAAGTTTTTCAATGCTGATTGACTGGTTCTTCTGTACCGTTTCGTAAAATGTAACCGGCTCGTCGAATCACTTAATAAGCAATAGTACGAGTGCTCCGAATGTTTTTATTACGTAACAACGGCGGATTATATTGAATTTAAAATTGCATTTGCATTTAAGTCGTTTATAACATTAATTCGCTTGAACGCCACAAAGGTATAACTGCACTTTCAACAGATGTCGAGTACACCGCGGTAATCGGATAATCACACTTGCACAGTGTTCCCTCAATATCGACGCTTATAATGGATGGGCTAACAATTTCGCTGTTTTTCTTGTGCTTCTATTAAATTTGATGTTCCCGTATAAATCGAAAACATCAGCCTTCGAGTGAAATACGTAATCCTCCGTGCGAACAACAAGTAGACTATTGTGTACACACAGTTGTACCTAACAATAAGTGAATTTTTCAATTTCATTGTTGATTCAGTGAAAATAGTTTCAGCAACTGGCCAACTAGAATGTACGGTTTTACAGCTCACTTCGAGTGAAATACTTTTCATTGTATTTTCCTA
Source organism: Lasioglossum marginatum (assembly GCA_028455795.1). Classification (NCBI taxonomy): domain Eukaryota; kingdom Metazoa; phylum Arthropoda; class Insecta; order Hymenoptera; family Halictidae; genus Lasioglossum; species Lasioglossum marginatum. Next base: position 2,828,416 of record CM052255.1, on the reverse strand, counting down.
TAGTTATTCTTTATTTATTTGTTCCAAGATCTCCAATAGCAGCACAACTGAAATTAGCAGCAATTCAACATTCTGGTTTAAAAAGATGTGAAACTATACTTTATCTTTAAAAATGGATGTCTCAAGTTAAGAAGAAAGAGAAACGGGGTATGTGAGAAATATAATTCTGTATAGGCCGTAAATAGTTTTGGATCTAGTCTCTTTTCAATTATTCCCACGGCTCGCGAAATTACGTTGCCAGGTAGAATGCGTGGCAATAAAATCCTTTCGTACTAAAAATATATAACTGTTTCTCGGCAAGCCGTCGGCGTTGTTAACCCTTTGGTGGTGGCGGTCTACCGGGACAGGAAGCTGATATACACAACAAAACAGGCTCGTTGGTGAGTCAGAGGCTGCCTCCGGAGCGCTTTTAGAAATAATGAAGACCGCTTGTCTTTGTTCCACTTTCTTCTCTCCCTCTCCTATTTTCTTTTTATCTGGTCCTCCTCGCCTCGTCGGGCTTTCATTTATTGCCTGATTTATCACTGTCCCTCCTCCGCCGCGAATATATTTTATCTCCGTCGAATTTGATCCTGAAATACGGCGTCGCATGAATATCCGAGACTTCGGTTTCCGTGGAGGGGTAGAGATGCTGCGAAATTTATGCAAAGACCCATAAACACGCGACGCCGTCAAAAAATTATCGATCCGCAATTAACGCCAGACGGTTCTATACCACTCCCTCCAGTTTTAACGAACTATGTACTTACCTCTATTTGCTATGTCTTTGTAAAACATAATGGAAATGATTGTGGAAGTATTAACACTAGAAATGACTATTTCACATTATTTTATAAATATAACAAGTATGTGTCTGTCTAAAATAGCCATTTTTCCAATAATATATACCCAAAGAAATAAATTTGGTAAACCATTCCTCAGGGAAGCATCTTTACAATCTTAATAATCGCAAATTAAAAATATTAGAACCCGTCGTTTTGACGTAAACCTAGTGTTAGCTATATCGAAGTATTTTTAAAGGAGAGAAATAAGATGATTTTCTAATTCAATATCTCTCATCTGTAAAATGATAAATTGTAGGATTTATTAAATGAACAGGAATTCCTTTGTGACTCATTTTTATTATGATCACACAAAAATAAGTGGACCCTGTATTTCTCAAGTACTTTATTAAAATACAAACATCACAAACACATTTCTCTGTCTTTTTGTTACCTGCAGCGCGAAGATCGTGCACCCGAGTAGACTTGAGGCACAAGTTAATCTTTTTTGACAAGGTAATCTTTCTTGGTTGTTCTAAAGGCATTCAGTTCTTCTTATAAACCTTCTGTTTCTCTGAATTTACGCCGTGATTCCAAACTTTTGGCCGGAAGTGTATAAAGGAAGTGTGCTTATAATGAGAAATGCATCATGAACCAGCTATTCTTCAGAGCAACGGCTGATGACCGGAAGTGTGTAAAATTGAACGAACACGTACAGATTCTTGTACCTTTGTGTTGATTACAACACGAGGCATTAACGCATCGATACAAATTGGAAACTGTAACACTCGACGACGAGTCCTGTAAAATGCTCGAGTAAACAGCGGTGCAATCAATCGCGTGGACGTTGTAAGCTCCGTTGTCGGGTTTCATATCAAAATTTGGCACGCGGTCGTTCAACTGGAAAAACGTTGAGCCGTTGGGTCCGGGAATCGTCGAGGGGGCGTTTATTGTTGCACACGAGAGCAGAAAACGGCATATCAAAAAAGAACTGTGGACTTTCATAAGTCTTCGTACGGTTTCCCGGAGTGGCGTGCACTCACGCGTAGGAGGGTCGCAGCTTGTTAAAATTCCAGCCTGATTTCGAAGCGGTGGCCACGACGATAGAGGGAGTAAGTCGAAAGAAACGCTGCCAGCTCCCGGATAATCTCGCGGCACGGATTATTGAGCACGTTCGGTACAAGTTCTTTTCCGTTTGCCCGGATAAACCAATAAACTCTAACTTCATTTAAGGTAAACCCTTACGAGCTTCATGCTCCTGCTATTCGACTTCGGTGATTTTCCTCGTTCGGAAATCTCGTTCCTGCCAGCGTACGAGCCGATTAAAACTTTCTCCAGTGCAAAGAACTTTTGTATCCATATTTCTGGCGACCACGAACCCGATAATTAGGTACTTCCGATTGAATTCTATCGAGACCGAGAGCTCTGATATTCGCCGTTTTCTACTTGTTAGGCGCTCGTTAGGCTCGTACCCGGTACAATTATCGTGGCACTTCTTTTCTTCCAATCAGCATAACAGACTTTATACGACAAAATTCTGTCGGACGAATGTAAACTACACTTGCGTCTGCATCGTTTTCCTCGATATCGGATTTCATCAATTTCGAGACTGATGTGCATTCAGTTGTCTGCCCGCTGTATTACGTAGAACACCGTTAAATGAACGACAGATAAGCTAAGTTTTCATCGATTTATTTTTGTAAATTACCTAGTGAGTATATTAATCCTTCTTTTATCTAAGAAAGGGTCAGGCCGTTTGAACCCATTTGATAAAAGTTATTCGTTTCTAAAGTGTGGACGAATATTTTTGTGGCTGACTAATTGAAATCATTTACGAGTACATGCAATATATTCTTCGTCCACTAGAAGATGGAACAAATTTCGACAGAGGGGTCAAATCAAAATTCGGAATTTAGGCCTGTGGGAAATGAATATACAAGTAAAATCTTTGCAGAGAAAAATTTTTTAGAACTATTTTATTTAGAGCGAAGAGAAAAATAATTGAATGTTTTATTTAGAATGAAGAGAAAAATAATTGAATGTTTTATTTAGAATGGAGAGAAAAATAAGTGAATGTTTTATTTAGAATGAAGAGAGAACTAATTGAATGTTTTATGTAGAATAAAGAGAAAAATAATTGAATGTTTTATGTAGAATGAAGAGAAAAATAATTGAATGTTTTATTTAGAATGAAGAGAAAAATCATATTGTAGTCATGTTCCAGTCACGCATAGAAGAAAGCGAATGACACAAAGCGCGACAGAATGAGATACAACTACGATTCCCTGGATTGCAGGTAGCAGCTGTGCCAAACGTCAAGTACTCATAAAAGGTTCGAATCTACTCGGGCCGAGTTCGAGTATACTTAGAAGTGCCGCTTACGTTCCTCAAAATACTTACAAAGAATTGAAGCCTATCTTGTCTGGGCTCGAGTCTACTTGAAAATATTGCTTTTCTTTTCCGAAGTACTCGCGGTACATTCGAAACTATCCAGTTAGATTCGAGTCTACTTGTGAATATACTTGACCCCATCTCTTGTTATCACTGCTTTCCCTACTTATGACTTTCCTGTAGCACCAACTACAATCTCCTTGATTATTACAAAGGTAAACGCAAAGCATCAAAAGCTCATGCAAAGCATCGCAACGCCGCACAGTGGTCCGGATTGGAAAATCGTGACCCATTTGGTTATAACTTTTGAACCAGCAGAGATATTGCAATGAAATTTTCACTAAAAATATTTAACATATAGTCATTTTTAATTATAGGTAATTAAATATTTTTTGCATTTGTTAAACAATAATTTTTCATTAATTTTCATCGATATTTTTGAATTAAAAAAAATTTTTTTATTATATTCTTACAAACTATTTTTTACTTTTTAAGTATGTATTTTTTATATTTATGTTTCATACATGTAACGTGTTTTATGTAATACGTAAAATATAAATTCGAGAAATTTTGTTGCAATCAACACATATTAAAATTACCGAAGTGGCAAAAACGCATCGCAAGCGTGTCAAAGATATTTTTTATAACAATTTATAATAATTACAATTTTTTATTGGAACCATGTTCGTGTAACATTTAAATCTTAAAAGACATAGGCATGAAACTTGAAATGGATAATGTGGAAATGTCAGGCTATGGATAGATTAAAGAAAAATTATATCATTAATGTTATTGTTAATGTTGTAATTATAATCTAATATAACTGTAAACAAACAAAATGATACAAAAACTTAACAAGAACTTTTTTGAACGTCCAGAACGTGAAAATGCTGTGAATATCTCGCTATGAAGGCCCGAATAATTCTGAGACGTGCAAACAGAGAGTCGAAAACTGCTTATCTGTACCATAGTATAAACATATGAAGTGCCTGTAACCTAAACATTTTCCTAACGAGCTGAGACACTCGTTCCAAGTTCGTTCGTTTCGTTCCTGGCGGAGTTTTATCCCGCGCGCGGGATCGATGCATTCAAACAATAATAATCTATACTCGGGGGAAGTCGGGGAAAAAATTTTTGTGGGATGTTGTAGGGAAAGGAATGCCGAAAATTTTCCGACATGATAGAAAGCGGAGCTCTGCTGGACTTGAAAGATACCCTCTATCAATTAAAGACAATCATGAGAATTTTTCATCATTTTTTCAGTTCTACTTTATTAATCGATTCTATACAGTAATTATTAATTTAAGGTATGATTTCTCATCGTCGAAGAATGCTTTTTATCGAGAAATAAACCTCCAATCAAAATATTAAATGGAATCGCCAAGGTTCTTAGAAGAAGAAAGGCAATTTCATTGGAGAAAAAACATCATTTCTGAAATGCTCGACTTTGAGATTCGTTTTCTCTGAAACTTTTTATTTAATTTCATTAATATTTTATTTTTGAGATATATGGACATTTAGGAACAAGAATCCGTTAAGTAGAAATCGATATCTAAAAGTTGATTTTTGACCGAATGGGTCACGATTTTCCATTCCGGACCACTGTGCGCCGAGGATACCCTAAATCCAAGGTCCAGGTTGACAAAAGTCGTGGCCGTTTTTTATAACGTTCACATCTTTTGTGTAAACTGGCGAATGAATATATTGGCTTTTTTCTGTTTTTCTTTATCCAATTTTTTGGATTTACCTAGACCAGTGTTATGTAGTGCTAGTCCTTGCCACGGGATTACGAGAAGTGAGTTTCTAGTACATAGTGTCTCTCGTAAAGTTTGTCATTTCCGTTTCAAGAATGTTCTTCACGGCCCCTTTACAATATCGCGAACAACAGTGCGAACCCGTTTTTCGATCGCTCCGCCAATAGAGAACTTCTTTCGGCACTTACTGAAAACGGTGCATAGAACAATCGGCCCGCGTTATCTCACGGCAAATCGCGGTTCGGTAGCATAGCCAGTGGAAACGCTCGATTCGGATGGTAACTTCGTCTCGCGCACGGTTTCCAGCAAATAACTATAGCGACGCGCTGTCCCGATTCATCCACGCGAGTTCGGTTGCGGTGTGCATGGATAAAACTACTTTACAAATTGGTTTACGGAGTTCGATGATAAAATTTCACGCAACTTTGCTGGAATTTACATTAATGATCGATTGACGTTTGCGTTCGAACTTTCCCTCTTTAACACGCTGTCTCCGGGAACACCGATATTTTCACCATGCATTTTCCTACTAGAATGCGAAATTATCGCTACGATAGTTCTAGTAAATGCAGTGGGTGACCAAATTATAATACTTGAAAGATTTTTCCTCATAATATTTAACAGTATATGAATATTATTGACGCTTCATACAAGGTGTACTTCGAGTGATGAAATATGAAATATATGAAATATTGAATACTTTTATTTTTTTCTAGAATACAGTCTTCAATCTAAATAGAAGCATTCAGTTTATATTTTCAAATACATATATTATTATTAAAAAATGATATAATATTTTCGACAACGTCTTTCTGTTTTCCTCGCACTCTGGCTCAGATTCCTAGATCTTAAATTCCGTGTGAAAGCACGCTGGACTTGGGAATTTCCTCGAAGAATGTAATCAAAATATCCAATACTGTCAAGACTTAACGAAACAACGAACTGAGGGGATGAATATCTGCTGTGCATGTTTCAAATAATTGAATTATTCAAATAATACATCTTATCCGTTTGAACGATTGAATCGAAGATCCACAGGCGAATTCATGATCCTCTTGGGGCAGGATCAATCCTTCGTTTTCGATCCCCAGCTTCGCAAGATCATCGTCTATCTCCGGGGGGCAAGTCGATCAAGAAAAGTGTCCTCGTCTCAAGTATTTTTTGTCGTTGCAACCTTCGATATATCGAGGTCACTTGACAGCGTCGGTGACGTTGCGGAAAGACATTGCGTCCGAGGGACGTCAATCCTCTGGAACTCGATCATCCCCAGTTTCGGTCCCCATACTTTGGCGTAGCGAGTAAAGGTCGCTCCATCGAGAATTTATTTTTTCAGATCGTTTCACACAACTGGAAATATTCATTTTTTCTTCGTAGGTGCCCCAATCAACAGTTTCGGAAAGGGAACTATCTGTATCAATTTCTACGTTCGTTCTGCTGTTAGGACGCGCAATGGCGTACGTTCGTTCTCGATGAAAAATAGTTTTCAGCTCCACTTGCTGTTAGTAGAATAACAGCGCATACGACGTCACAGATGAAACTGTTCGTCTCTCGAGATTGGAAGACTTGCGTATACAGTGCTCCAGTTCCGTAAAAACGTATGGATCCGCGTTCCAGTCGAAAGCAATCCACAACGCTGCGAAAACGAGACGACGATGGCCGAGGAGATGAATTGAAATATCGATTTGGGATCTCGATGGCCGTGTATTGTGCCCGTCAGAATAGAAAACCTGTTGATTTCGTGCACGGCGAGTTAACGAAAGTAGCTAGGCTGATGATCCTCCTACTGACGTTGACCTAGACATCCATTTTCGTTATTGGCTTGAGAGCTCGCTCTTATCTATCGATACATATTGCTTCTTCCTTTTCATTTAAACACTAAATTTCCCATTCTCAAGAAATTGTCGATATTTGAATTGTGATAATTTCGTTAAAAAAGATAATACAACAATATACCTGGACTCATTTTCTTTCAGCGACTGGGAAACTGCAGACCCTTTTTTGGTCCATGATGTGACAAATTGAAACGTCTGTGAAAACGTTGAAAAATTTTTCTCGTAACTGAAACCGCCGCAGATTTAAAGATTGAAGTTTTCCCTCTACAACGAATGCTTAAAACTTGGTCTACGATCTTTTTTAGCTGATTTATCGAGCTTTCAATGAAAGTTGTTAAAGTACATCTTGGATTGAAATGAGATGCTGTTAACTGTTGTAAATAAATTGAGAACATTTTAAAATCGTATTAGGCTCCATAGAATCTTCTGCTATTATTAGAAATTCTATAGAATTCGCGGTCGCAGTTGGAAACTTTGTCCACATTTAAACATAAGTCCTAGCGTATCGCACATTGCGGATTAAACACAGCGCAAAGAGGAGATTACGGCCTTGTACTTTCAGTTACGGAGCTTAGTTAACAATAAAGTTAAAACTGTATATGGCGCAGCACTGGCACCGCAGAAGAGGGGTATAAGTTTCTGATGATGTTATGATACTGTTGTGCTGCAACGAGGTAATTCGGGTAATTATCGCCCAGCCATGGTTCCTCAAACGTTCGCGACTTCTACCAGCCACGTTACTCAAATTTATTACAACCTGCAAACGTTTTTGCTAGTAGCAGTACACAATAATAGAAAAATCGTGAAAGCATGACCCATTTATTAGCTGTGCCGAAGTAGTTCGATACTCTACATTAATGAACAGGAAATACAATTTCAATCCTTTTCATTCGTTCTTTGTGGTAAAATAACAACGAGAAGTTTATACTGCGGATATTTATCCAAAGTAAAAATTGTCTGCACCAATTGCAAAACATAGAAACCACATTGAATGTTATTTCTTTCCTTAATGATTATTGACATCTTCAATTTCAAAAATTTCCCAATAATTTTGAATTACTGTGTGATCACTACTTCAATGTGATGTGTCTGCGCTCTCCCAACGGAATTTACCTCAGTTCAAAGTAGACCGGCATGAAACTCAGTCAGTTAACAGTTTATTAACAATTCTTATACACAGCATGTACGTTTTCTAAAAGTTTATCCTGTAATCAGTGTTTGTCCCCACTTGTTAAATATTTGGCATATTAATTATGTATATATTTTCAGACGCATTTCTCTTGAAAATGATCCAAATCCGGATCGAAACGTTGAGAGTTTAATTTTTGCAAATTTGCTTTGTTCGTATTAGTGATCGAAACCGTGCGCCGAGAGCATACTCTATTACTTTTATTTTGAATTACATCTACTCAGTCATAAAGATCTCTACATAAAGATCTGCAGTCTAATTATTACTGACATAATTGATGAATGTGGCAGATTGTTCACTGGTGCATTATAACTTTATGGGACTTTGTGGAACGATATGTGCTATTTCAATCTAATAGATGATATAATATACACGATGTCTCACTTAAGTGTGACCTCCAGAATATCTTCTTTAATTTTTCTTCTTTGTGCTAAGAAAGACACTTCTCGCAAAGCCTGTATTCTCCGTACAGGCGAAATGAAAATTTGACCTTCACTTTCGGAGTTCAAGGTCATTTGAAGGTCACGTCGCAGTACATATTTGAATGTACTTTTTACGAGCTATGAAAAAAACATCCCCTGTGGAACACTGACCACTTGATACCATTTAAATTACACATCAACTTTTTATTATGTCAAAATTAAAGAAGATACATTTAAGCGAGCCATCCTGTATAAATTTGTTTCAAGCTGAAAAAGTGCCAGAAATAGAAGACAGGTTTTGCTTCACCATTCGTGACCAGCTATATAACAGTCTGGCTACGGTCGCCGTTAGTTCTCGCTGTATTAAAGTTTTCAAATTACGGAAGTTGTAAATTGGAAATATGAATTGGCATAAATAATACGGGAACGCAAAGTTAAAAGTGTTCTACTCGCCACCACATTTTTATCAAACATTGCATAATGCTATCGATGATATGTTTATTTTGGCAATCACACTGATTGACAGTCGAATAAACTTGATTTAAAATAAGATTAGATATCTAAATAAAAATGAAATATAGTACTTCAAAGGTCAGCTTCATACGTTAAACTGGTTCGTTTCAATTCTGAAATCGGATATTTCATATGTAACAACCTAATAATAAACTTAAAGTGTGACGTAGCGGTTTTAACGTGTAAACTGTGGCATGTACTGTCCAGAATTAAAATTAGTTTCTGTAGATTACTAATTATAAGGTATTTTTGACGAGAGCACCGCGTCCATTCTCTTATTACGCTTGATAATTCTGTAAATAGAAAAAAAGGATCGGCGATAATTAGTATGTTGCTGTAATCCCCACCTACGCACAATGCGATAATGGTAATGGGACCGAGAACAGGTCGTAGCAAACCAGAATTCGTAAGCACGTTCCCCGAAAGTCGTTATCAAGCTGATTAACAAGCTTTGATTAAGGCAAATCTGTGCACAGACGACAGACAACGTGCTCGTGCCCCGACCTCAACCATACTAATACTTGTCTCACGCAGTGAAGTCGCGCCGCGGCGACAGACGTCGCATGTTACTTATTTGCAGCCGAATAACTATTAATTAGCCTTCGTGACTTTTGACGGGTGCACTAGTTAAGCCATAAATTCGTACAAATTGCTGCAACACGCGATTGCGTGTTATTTATCTATGGAATTCAGCGCGGTGACGCAGCTATATTCGACTCTCGATTATTACTAAATTTAATTTAATTTAATTTAAATCATTTATTTCACACAAAATAATATTGATCCATTTGAAATAACAGCTATTTCACATACTGTATTATTCTATTATCTTTTTCACGTGAAATTTGTCAAAATAAAAAAATAATCTTTAACAAATTTGAAGCAGATCTGGGAAAATTTTATGTATTTAACAACTCTTGAGATCATTTATTCCACACAAAATAATATTGATCTATTTGAAATAACAGCTATTTCACATACTGTATTATTCTATTATCTTCTTCATGTGAAATTTGTCAAAATAAAAAAATAATCTTTAAAGGTATAACAAATTTAAAGCAGATCTGGGAAAATTTTATGTATTTAACAACACTTGAGATCATTTATTTCACACAAAATAATATTGATGCCATTTGAAATGACAGCAATTTCACACGCTGAATTATTCTATTATCTTTTTCGTTTGAAATTTGTCAAAAGAAAAATATAATCTTCAAAGTTGTAACTTATAAATATTTGAAATGAAAATACGAAGTATACCGATATTTTCAATACTGTTATTTGAGAATGAAAATAATATTCATTTTATTATAATTATTGACTTTGTTACAGGAAGGGAATTGAGCGCGAAGGGTTTCGAATCAGAGTCTTGTAATATATACATAGTTAATGTAAGAATCTCGTTTCTTTGACTAAGTACCGGGCGCCGCAGGATAAAGAACGCTCGAGGTGAGATACGGTGACAAAGGGCTATATAATCCGGAGAAAGATTGTGTACCGACGATACTTAGCCTCTTGGAAAGCATGCCCGAAGCAGCGAAACTTGACTTAAGTTTCGAAGCCGCAGGTATGCGGGTAACACTTACTTAGATCTGGCCGTATGGCACGGTAATACCAACTTACAAGTGTGTTGGCTGGTCGACCACGATGCAACGTTTGCAGACAGTGATTACGCTTTTGACCATAGTCCTCCGACAGCTATCTGCCACCAGTCCTATCGTTTTTGGCTTGTCAACCGAGCGACCTCTCACAAGCGAGCTTCGGTCAACCGAAAATTCAGCATTTTTTTGTCAGAACAATTTTTATTTTTACACTTTCCGTTCTTCAAGCTGGAAACTCCCCTCAAAGCTTGCTACACGGCCATCTATTTTCCTAGTAGTTCAACAGAAAAATTGAAAATTTTCACCCTGAAAACTCGAAAACGGTTCCCGACCTTTTTACTGGATTCGCTTCAAAAATATATAATAAGGTCCTTATTCTTTATTAAATGTTTGTAGTTGTTCATAGTGTCAATAATTCTGATAATACCATGAACATGTTAAAAATACATTTTAATGTTTTTATTATAATATATTATTATTTTGAAGCTGAGAATACGTCGAATATATATTTTAACATCATTCTCCTTGGCGCTGCTACGGATTTCCAGTGAAATAAATAAACTCTGTTTATTGTAAGTCCGACAATATGAAATGTAATTTATTCGTTTAAAAAGCTCAAAAGTTTGGACTGTATTAAGTAATTCTGTATTTGTTACAAGTTGCATTCAGCCATTATAGTAAAGTTATTCTCGAGTTCCATTCAGTCATTACAGTAAGAGGAACCACACATTCTGTTCGGTCGTTACAGTAACACGATCCTCGAATTTTATTCAGTCGTTATAGTACATAATGCGATTCTCGAGTTTCTCTCAGTCATTAACGTAACACAATCCTGAACTTATATTCTATCATTATACATAGTAAAATCAGTCGCTATGATCCTGACTGCTCTGTTATTCAGTTATATTCGAGGCACATTGTCTCGACGTGCACGCGATTAGATTAACGTTGAAACTTTTTTTTTCTAGACTGTCTTCATAGATGAGAAACTTTTACACAATAAAATACAGGGTGATTCCGCTAAGGGTGCTACCCAAATTACATACAAATTATTTGATCTATCAAAAGATATTTCAATGACCTTGAACTATGTTATCAAGGTCACCCATGTTTTTCCAAATTTTCTTCAACAAAATGGTAATTAAACAATACAAGCTTCCAGCTTGATTTTATTGTTTTATTTCGATTGACGCAGCTATTATACTACGATAATATTTGAATGCAAAATTAAATATATGCATATACTATTTGAATAAATGTTGGAAAAAAGAGATGGAGAAATTGTGGGATGATTATGGACAGCTGTAGAAGCGAAATTGGAGAACAATTATCCCACTTAAATTTGAAAAATTAGAAAATATAAGAATAATAATGAAAATTTAGAAAATATAGGATATTTTGGTCAGATTTGATTTATAGGTTCTCTACATTAGAAAAAGTTAGTAATTACCATTTTTGTTTCATAATATAAAATATAAAGTGTTGTAACTCATAAAAAGGACAAATCGGACAAAAAACAAATGTTGACCTTCACGTGACCCGTAGTGAATCTAATAATTAATTCAGAAGAAGTAAAGTTCTATATTTTTCTGGGCTTCCCAATCTGCATAATTAAAAATTTGTAAAGATATGTGGAATAAGGAAATTGTTGGAGCCCAGTGGGGAATATAAGTTGCAAAGCTTCTCGATGAAAAATTTAAAGCTCGAAAGCACAGGTGCTATTCGCATCAGGTGTATCGATCGAGGTGTTCCTACCTGTTCTTCGAGTCAGAGATTGTGGATGCCGTAAGAAGTACAAATACGTTGCTAGCTCATGCTCGAGGGAGACTAATGAGAAATTCGGATTACAATGTATCGTTGTTACGATCTTGGATTGCGTCGGTGAATCGAATACGTACGGCCACGTAACCATTCCTGCTACTCTCTTTCAATTCCCTGCTTCCTATCTTTCGGTTCTCTAAACGTCCAATTTCATTCGCTCCACTTTCCTTTTATTTCTTAAATAAGCTTTTCTCCTGCAGATTTAAAGGCTACTTTGAAGTAAATAAAATTATATTTACCTTTAATTATAGCGTCACAGACGAAAGAGAGAACGATAGCTGTCTTTAATAACGCAAATGGAAAGATATCAAGGGCGGTATAGTACCGTTCAAAAATTCTAGTTCTGTACTAATATTATTGGAAGTCTTCGTTCAAGCTGCCATGTCCAAGTCCGTAGTATTGGAAGTGGAACATTATTCAACATGTAATAAAACATTTCAATCCTAGACGTAATTCATGTTAAAAAATTGATTAAGAAATACTAAAAATATTTATTTAGATAGTACTTCCAAAATAAACTGTAATATTGTGATAATAGCCAGACTGCGGATTTTATGCGTTTGTGAGAAAAATTAGTAGAAGAAATGTAAAACTATTAGAAAGATTGGAGGGTATCAGTATATAATTGTTCAAGGTACACAAAAATTCTTAAGTGGCTACTCCGTGTTGCAATCGATGCAGACAACTTTCTTTTCATGAGGATTAAGAAAAATTGATTAAGAGATCCATAACTGTGAATTGTAGACATTCAAAACTACTGAAAATATTGTTTTAGATAACTGGGAGAAATTTAAAACATTAGTAACTATCATTAGAAAGATTAGAGGGTATCGACAAATAAGTTTCAATTTTTTTAAAATTCCTGAAGGTAGAAAGAAATTCCCAAGTGGCTGCTCCGTCTTGCAATCAATGCAGACAATTTTTATTTTTCATGAGGATTGAGAAAAATTGATTGAGAGATCCTTAGCTGTGAAGTATAGACGTTAAAAATCCATTAAATGCTCGCTGGATAGGTAACGTGTTCAAGATAGCACTCGTGCTGTTTGAAAAACCCCGTTCGGAAACTATCAGAACGACTATGCTCTCATTGAAGCAAATTAAAGATCTTAGTTTCCGCCGTTCGAAAGTGGCAAGCTCTGTAACCGTACGTCTGCGTTTCAACGAAGAGTATTTTCTTAGCGCACCTCATCAATCCTAACCGTTCTTGGAAAACCGCAACGATGTTTTCAAGAAACCCTCGGCTCAAAAGGTGATTCAATGCTTTCTCGTTAGATGAACGTCCAAGTTGTGCTGTTTGCGCTATTTTTCTTGTCAGCATCACCGTCCGCTAGACAGTGGCTGTTAGTCATCTGCTCGGCAACGGTGGGGGAGCTGAAGAAACGGGAAAAACGGGGCTCTTAATTGGCAAAGCTTTCCCCTCGTCACTTTTTCTTACAATTAGACTACATTACATTAACGCCCGGAAGTTTGTTTCCTGTAACGTTTCGTGCACGGTATCAATCTCGAAGTTTCGTCCGACTTGCGTCTACTTTATCAGTTGTATCAAGAACCTCTCGAAAAAAGCATTACTTAATAATTTAGGCGCGGGTGAATCTTGTAAACGAGGAAATGCTTTTAACGAAGCTAAAGACTTCTTGGTTGGACAGTGCCTCTTAGTAGTTATCACTTCTTATGTGCGGTCAGATGAATTTTAAAACGCATTACCTGCTTTAATCATTTGTATGAATCGAGATTAATGTCATAATATCATTCGATTCATCCGATGTCCTTACAGTTGTGTATTTGACCAATTCATGTTTATAAAAAATGAATTGTAGAATATACTACGATACAGTACAATATACTGGAATATGTATATTACAATATAACAGAATATACTAGAATATACCAGAGTACAGTACAATATACTGAAATATTTTACAATATAGTAGAATATAGTAGAATATTGTAAAATATAGGAGAATATACTGGAATACATTACAATATAGCAGAATATAGTAGAATATAGCAGAATAATTCCTGAAGTTATTGCAATAAAAGTAAATCTATTGACTAAATATTTTACAATATAGTAGAATATACTAGAATATTGTAAAATATAGGAGAATATACTGGAATACATTACAATATAGCAGAATATAGTAGAATATAGCAGAATAATTCCTGAAGTTATTGCAATAAAAGTAAATCTATTGACCCGAAATTAAAAATTTGTGTGACTCTCCACAAAGTGAGTTTGATTTGTAAAAGGTGAATTCGGTCTGTGCGAGGATGAATTTTTAATGCAAAACCTGTATTGAACGCTCGTTCGAACGACGTAGCATAACGGTTCGGCCTAGATTCGTTTTCCACACACGTTGTTTTCGGTATCATAATTAACACAACGACCTCTGCATAATAAAGTGTGACTAACATAATTAACGGTGGCCCGCATTCTATGCCGTCGTTCTGAAAAGAGCTGAAAGTAACACGGTCTTATCCCGAAGCTCACATCCTCGTTTTCCGTCTCCTTCTCGCTTTTCCTTTCGGCTCCGGCGAGCCTCTCTCGTCCTCTCTGTTTCTCGTTCTCAGTAGGTTCTTTGTGCCCATAAATAATTCAGGTGCTCAGGATGTCGTAAAGACATTAACGAAGGTAAAAGCTTTTAAGGTTGGCCCGGCTGAATCCTGAACTCGTTATGCGGCTCTTACGATAATAACTCGCAATCTCTGCCGGAGCGGGTCTATTGTTCAACGATATATGTATTTACCATCGAGCGGATGCGATATTTTCCTCTCGACTATGCTACTCTCCTTCGGATAATGAAAGTTTAGTCTGCTCTCGTGCAGGTTTCCGTAGGTTCCGTGGGTTCGTGTAGGTTGCAAGCTGTTTTAAGTGGAGGAGCTTTCATCCTTGTAGCCGGAACGTGTTTAGCCAGTGATTTTTATCGATTTGTATCGGAGAGTCTAAAGATTTGTTTATTAACCCCTTGCCCTACAATATCGAGCCAGACTCGTGATGAAGGTTCCGAACATCGTAGTGATACATCATATTTTTTCCTTGTTTAATAATTGTAATATTTCGTGTGATAAATTCGTGTTACCATCTGTTATTCATAATGTGTTCGATATACATATTATTTTCGAACTGCACTCGTTAATCTAAAGGTGAAATATTAATTCACTGCGTTAATAACTGTATATTATAATTAGACTGCGGATATTTATGCAATTTTTAATTTTTGTAGACGAATTGTAAGAAGGTTTTAAGAAGCCGTAAAAGTCTAATTATTAGACTGCGGATATCTTTATGCAATTTGCAATTTTTATAGGCAAATTTTAAGAAAGTGGGAACAAATGGAAGCTTATTTTCAGTGGTAGCAGCCTTTGTAGATCTGAAATCAATAAAAATTCTACCGAATTCTGTCGAATTTTATATTCTAGCATTTTTTTAACATTTTCAGAAGATGTTAGAAACAAACGGATAACATGGGATTTTCTCAATTCTTCCAGATTCTGACTTGCCGAGGTTCGCTGAGGAAATCCAAAATGTGACAGTGAGCAGAGGCCGCGACGCTTTGCTAGCTTGTATAGTTGACAATCTTCGAAGTTTTAAGGTGAGCAAAGATTTATTTATAAAGGGCTGGTTGGAGAATAATGAAACTGTCCGATGATAAATGTGGAATATGATAAATTGTCGACGAATAATGTTCCCGTTGCACGAATCTGAGCAGTCGTACGGAGCATCTTTTCGTATCGATCACCAGAAATTTCGTTGGACGACCAGCCGTCTTGCATCCGCCGATAAGTTTGCTACTCGGCGAAGGCTCGTCATTAAGTTCAGCATTTTTACACTTCGTTTGGGAATTTGACGCGAGGCGAGGGAACGAACAGAGTCTGGTAATTCTATCCGCGACTCGTAACAACGTCGACTTCAGCCGGCTACGGGGCGTTCGTTACGCCAACGGAAATACATCATGGACCGTGTCACGTTGGATTATTAAAGTAATACTGTAACGACACCGGTTCAAGCGATCTTCTTACGGTGTGCTTAGCACGCGGAGAAGGCCTCGCGTCTCGCATTACCATTTCTACGGCTGATACTTGCCAGACGCAACTACTTCCAACAGGAAACACGCTCTGCGGTCGGGGGCTGTCCTTTAACGGTTAAAGTTTAACGGGCTAGTTCAGTGTAATGGCTCGAGAAGTTCGATATTTTTGCATACGAGCCGTTCGCAATCGATTAATCAGCGCTGCAAGTTCTCGACATATTTTACTGCCAAAATACTTTACTCGCGCTTCACATTTTTACAAATCCTTGACAGTCAGACTGAATACAGTGACGCCTGGATCTAAGAAAATCCCTCGAATCCGTGCTGTTTTTTAGATCCCGCAGTTCTGCCATGTCTTTGTGACCTCGTCGAACGTAGAGGGCGCAGTAATCACACCACACCGACAGTTTAGATTAGAAACGTATACTTTATTGCGATAAAATACAAGTGCATAGTAAAAATATAAACATCACGTGCACAGTAAAAAAGAGAAAACATCTGCGATTCTTAAAATTTGATCAGACTCTTACATCGCATCTGGAGGATTTAAAAGTTTAGTATTGCCAGTTAGAAAACTTTTCTGTATCTCATGAGATGATTAACTAAATCTTGAAATGAATATTTATGTACTGTGCAAGGAGTGAAAGTAATACAAAATCTATATATATAATTGCCATTTTTCCCCTGTCCTCTGTAACGGTAAAAAAATCTCTAGACATAGAAGACGTAGAAAGTTTAAACACAGTTAGCCCAAAGGGGTGCACGATATGCTTTTATCCCGGAAATCCTACAGAAATAAACCAGCCGTTGATTTTTCAACGGGAATTATGCTGGTATAGGATATTGATGAAATGATATTTCATGAAAAAGTTCTGTTAATTCCATTCGGAGAGCATGGAACAACTGTATATATTATATTGATAGTTAGCCATTGCACATAATAAATAATAATGATATAATAGCAGGATACGCTCTATTATCTGGCAAAACATCTTTCGATATTCCAAATGGAGAGGGTAGGATTTCATTATGTTCGGGATCGATCGTTATAGCACTCCCCGCATATTAAGAAGAAGGCGGTATCGGCGTGTACCGCATTCGAGAAAGTTGGAGCGTGTTTCGTAGATCCACAAAAGCCTGGCGCGCACATCGAAACCCCGAGCGACGACGAGGGAAAGAAAACGACTGGAGGTTCTAAGCCTTCTTATACTTATCCTTCTATTCTCTGTATCCCGTGAAGGTTTCGAAGATCTACGAAGGATACGGGATACAAGCCAGCCAGTGTATTGGATTAAGCACGCGATAAGAAGGGAACGGTTGTTATATATGGTGTCCAAAGCCCCGCGAACGAAAACCGACGTGAATGGAACACGCTGAGAATGTACATACGGACAATTCTATAAGTGAAAATGCGCATCGAAATACTCTCCTCCCTCTCCCTCCCCTCCGAACTGCACTTTTCAATTCTTACTTTCAACCTCGGAAAATTTATTGGTTACCTTGGGAAACCAACACCTGCGGAACTTCCCGATGTCTATATTCGGATGGCTCCCCAAGAATTGAACGCAAAAGTTTAGGCAAAATTGGGAACGATAAACTGCCGGACGGAATGAAGTTCCCGGAAGTTAGACCTACCCAATCTATGCTCGAATTTTCTTTTCGTTTCAGCATTTTTCTCCAAGTTTCGGATCGCAAAGGCCCAGTAACAATAAGAA
The DNA here is from genome assembly GCA_028455795.1 of Lasioglossum marginatum. Classification (NCBI taxonomy): domain Eukaryota; kingdom Metazoa; phylum Arthropoda; class Insecta; order Hymenoptera; family Halictidae; genus Lasioglossum; species Lasioglossum marginatum. The sequence goes on along the minus strand of CM052255.1, from coordinate 2,810,389 downwards.
CCGGGAACAAGTTAATTACATCTGTCCACGTCCGTGCGCTTTGTAACACGCGCCGCGAAATATATTCATATATCGCCGACCTGCGCTGGCTACGGGAGTTCATTATATTTTCTCATTTGCTCGTCCATCTTTCTTTGTTGTTCTAGGAATTTTAAAATGGCTATCTGTAGACCGCATTAAAATTAATCATCTCTGAATGCTTTCGAGTTGTGATTGTGAGTTGGAAAAGGCATATTTTAAATTTTCATTATAGGCACAGAAAAAAAGCTAAAAATCGTGACTTTTACTTTAATTTTTGTAGTAATCCAGCATCTAAAAAATCACAAGTAGTTTGGCCCAGTTTTTAAAAAGTTATTCATTTTTGAAGGCTGTCCACTTAATTTTGTCCCGCCTTGGTTTTAATAAAAAGAAAATTTTCTTTGATGGGTCCACTGACCCCTAGAACCGCGCAGAACAATTTCCCCCATTGCTGAACAGTGCAAATCGCAGTCTTGCGTGTTTCTTTTTGCACTAGTACTAATTATTTCCGTTTCACTGATTAAAAAATACACCCGAGCAACATGAATAGTAACGAATTTATGAATTTAAGACCCGTTCCCATTGTTTTCCCGTAAACTTGGAGGATAAACAAATTGATCGACGCGCTACCGACACAGTTTAATCGAAGCCATAATATATTCATTCGATTAAACGAACTTAATTGCTTCCAATCAGCGACTTGTATGTCCGTGCCGGTTTCGATAAGGTCAAGCGTTTTTTAAATATTTGTTCGCGAGCAAATGTTTGAATTTGTTGAATTTTTTAACAAATTATTTTAATCGTTTCGCTTTTGATCGGTACATAAGGTATTTTTGTACACAAATATTATATTTCATATAACAGCAGAACATGCGAGAAAATAAAACTGGCAAATAGAAAGTGATTTATTCATGAAGGAAAATATATTTCCATTTAGCATTGTTGACTTGGAGAGTAAAACAATTTTTAAATAATTCTTCCTTTACGATAATAACAAATAATGCCTCGTTTTTTAAATCTATTTACGAGTGGCAACTCTATTTATGACGTGTTAAAGTAGCAGCTTTGAAAAATTTATAACATGCAGAGTTAATCAAATACAGTTTCATTTTACTTATTATTTGTTGAATCCATCACGGAGAAAAACGAATCTCCGCATAAAATTTTTTACTTGATACGTGTAAAAATGGAGTTTTCATAAAATTCTCCTCCGTTTAGTTATCTGTAGACTGCGGATTTTTGTGGGAAATAAAACTTGTCTGTATCAATTACACAGATACAGCAGGTACATAGACATTTATTTCTTCTCTTAACAATTTTATTCATTAACGATCTATACCCATTTTCATTATGAATGCATAAAATCCGCAGTCTAGTTATCAGACCAGGTACGCAATTTACGAAATGAATTCTCTTCCCTCGTGCGTAATTGAATATTGTTAAAGCTCTTTTATCCCCTATTATTCCCTTCACTCAAAACTGGTCGGATTTCCCTGGATCCCATTATATGTAATAGCCATCTTAAGGAGGTTCTAGCAAATACTTCCCCATGCAAAATTCATCGTGACACCTAAAAAACTCTTCCAAAAAATAATGGGGCGACTTATAGCAATTTATGTTGATGCTAAAATTTAATCTGCACATTTAGAAGCTGTTGGCATAAATTTCATTGGATTAGGATGAAGTTGAAAATTTCACTGTGCGTCGCCTTTTGTTATACCCACTCTTTGAAATGATATTAATTCCGTATCATAATTTTCTTTCCAGGTGGCATGGGTGCGGATCGATACGCAGACCATCTTGTCTATCCACCACAACGTCATCACACAAAATCCGCGGATATCATTGTCGTACAATGACCATCGCACGTGGTACCTTCACATAAAGAAGGTTCAAGAGGTGGATCGCGGATGGTACATGTGTCAAGTGAACACAGATCCGATGAGAAGTCGACAGGGTTACCTGCAAGTTGTAGGTAAGTCCATGATGAACATTAAGGTATTTCCTAATGCAAACCATATACAGTAATCGCTCGTTCGTTGTCCAGAAGCCGTGTTTTTCAGT
>CM052255.1:2666106-2808207 GCA_028455795.1 Lasioglossum marginatum | reverse complement strand
TCTTTCGAGAATGTGACGTCACGCGGTACTTCATCTGAATTCATCTTTGCCGAGGGGAAAATTATCTGCGCCGGGTCTATAGGTATATATGGTCTAAGGGAAATACAGTATTTTATCGAAATAAGTCCCCAGAACGGGTCTGCCGAGGCACATTTATGCGCTAGGGATAGTATTCTTTGACTTTTGCCGAACGTAGAGAAGGACAGCCGAGCTCGAGAGGCCTCGGTCGCCGAGAAGTGTAAACATAACTAATCCGAATTTCTAACTTCTTTATTTTTCATTATTTTTTTATGGAACTGTTATTGACATATTCGTGGCATTTTTCTAATATAAAATCATACCAATATGATATAATTCCGATGATATTTACTTGTAATAGGCGATTAAAGTTTCGAGCGCAAGGAAGGATAGCGCATGGGAAAGAAAGAGACGCGGAGAGTCGCAGTCGGCGGCACAGTTCAAAGACTCGCGCATCCTCACAATGCAATACTGTGCCGCCGACTGCGACTCTCTGCGTTTCTTTCTTTCCCTTATCCTTTTCCTTATCCTTCCTTGCGCTCGAAACTTTAATCGCCTATTACAAGTAAATATCATCGGAATTATATCATATTTGGTATGATTTTGCATTAGAAAAATGCCACGAATATGTCAATAACGGTTCCATAAAAAAGTAATGAAAAATAAAGAAGTTAGAAATTCGGATTAGTGTGATCTCACCGATATACTCGAGCCGCAGTAGTGGGGATAGATCTGGGACATTTACAGGCCAGACTTTTGGGACATTTATGGATAAAATACTGTACTGACTTGTGTCCCCGCTCTACCTTCCCCTTCTACGACGCTATTCCCCCCCTCGCGCTGCGGTCCGAGCGTTGACCTCATAGGACCAAAACCGTACACCTTTCATTGAAAGCTCGATAACTCAGCTATAAAAACTAAAAACGTAGATCAAGTTTTAAGCATTCGTTGTAAAGAGGAAACGCCAATCTTTATATCTGCGGTGGTTTTAGTCACGAGAAAAATTTTTCGACGCTTTCACAGACGTTTCAATTTGTAATATTATGGACCAAAAAAGCGTCTGCAGTTTCCCAATCGCAAAAATATCTTACGTGAAAATGAACGATGGATGGCGAAAGTAGAAGCTTTAAGCTTAAAAATGAGTCCAGGCGTGTTGCTGTACTATTTTTGTTAACGAAATTATGACAATGCAGATATTAATTACTCTTTGAGAATGGGAAATTTTGGATCCGCTGTATATGCGGACATGTTAAAAGTTTCGCGTGCACCACGTCCATATTGCAAAGCATATAATCGGAGATTATTTGGATACTGAAACCATCTATGATCTATGATACGTTACGTCAAGCCGTGAATACAATTTCTCTTTAGTGATTTCCATTAATTTCACCGACGTTCGTTATAGACGTATCTAATTAACCGCAAATTTAAACCTTACTCGTTTGATTAAGCAGATTCTCGCTGAGGACAGTTTATCGATACTATCTTCTATCTATAATAAATAGCAACACGATGACGCAGAACGTAATTAAGCCGGTGATGCAAAGTTTCGCCGCAGATAATTATTTTATGAAATGTTACTCAACATAATTAGACCGTATCGACACACACACAGACGATGTGTACACTTGTAATCTAATGAAATTATCGAAAATTATTTATTGTAGATTTAAGGATGTTCAAGGATGGGAAGACTACCAAGTATAAGTAATTGAAATAAAACGAAAACCAATATAGGGAATTAAAAAGATAATATTATCTGTAAATTTTTGGATGGGTCTCCATGTATATAATAAAATCACGATCGGAACAGTAAAAACATTTAGAGCTTTTAAAAATAATATTGTATTGTTTTCAGCTATACAAAAAGTTATTGAGAAAAGAAATAAACACGGGAATTTTTATTTCGCACAAAAATCCGCAGTCTAATCGTGACTCTTCATGAAACGAAAATGATTGGAAGATATCGGTAGTGCCTCTTTCTGAACGGACATTAATATTGAAGTATTAAGTTAATATCGATCATCGGCAAGCGTGGTTCCGAAGTCAGAAATGTCATCACATTATAGATTGAAGAGGAACATTATCTATTGAGTTTTCGCATTTCTTTCTTATTCCAGTGCCGCCCGCCATTATCACGAAAGAAACCAGCACGGACATGGTCGTACGGGAGGGTACAAACGTGACGCTGACGTGCAAAGCTTCAGGATATCCGGAGCCCTACATCATGTGGCGTCGAGAGGACATGAAGAACATAAATTATAACGGCGAAAGTGGTGAGTTTTGATCAATCAAATACTGTCACATATTTTGATCAATCAATACCGCCGGCCGACGTCAATAGTTTGCGACGCGTCGTAACAGAGACCTGACGTGATGCGAAAGCGAACTTGAAGTTTCCATGCAGTTAATATCTTTATCAATATATGATAGCTTTCGCAGCACACACATACAATCCAATCTTTATACAGTGCCGGACAGAAGAAGGTTTAAAATTGGAATTTCTATTGGATTTAATATTCTTATTTCGAGTCAATGTCTAAAAATTATCTAATAAAAATTAATAATATTTATTAACATTGGTTTCCCATGTATTTACGTTAATTTTACGAAATTGAAAAGTTAGCAATGAATAAATATAATACAATATAATAGTATTTTTAAAATATAATATAGTATAATAAATATAGTATAATAAAATGATAACTGTAGAAAATATATTTCAAGTAGCATACACTGAAAATATATTACTTACAAACAATATGAATATACACATATATTTATCATTTTAATTTAGTGTTGACATACTTCTCGGATCCACTGTAAAAAGAATTATGAAATTGATTGGTTAATTTTTCGGTGAATGAATAAACTTATAAAAAGATAGAGCAGGTATTTTAGAGTAGATACACGATTCAAGAGGTAAATGCCTCAAATAAGAAATAAACGAACAGTAACGAACTCCGTGTAAATCAATGTTTGCTGGTCTCTAAATTATTATCCAGCTCCGCTCGATTGAAGAAAGTGTTCGACAAATCGTGCTTTCGAAGATCCAATCAGGGACCGTTGCACTTCAAATGGCAATTGAAATTTGTGCTGCGTCAGGCAAACAACCCGTTCCGCGATATTCCTACCCAAATTAGTTTCGGGAATTGCATTTCGGTAAACTGTCATTAATAGATCAATGAAGATGGGGGCTATCGGTCCAGATAGCAATGTCCTCATTACATAATTATGTGAAATCTAAGAGATTCAAATTGTCATAAAAATTACATCTTATATTAGAAATATTAAATTCTCACATTGATTGTTGTAGACAAATTTTACTGTACAACGCAAGAACTAAACATTTATTTACACACAAAAATGAGTAGAATTTAAGAATACTGTTACATTATTTTCAACCTATTAAAAATATTCAGAAGGAAAATAAATTTTTATTTCACTCCAGCTTGTCATTCAGGTAGAAAATTATAATTTCGCATAGAGATCCGCTGTCTAATCGTAATTAAATATTCCGACAGTCCTCGGAATAAATCGTGATGATCGTTTCAACACGATTTTATAATTCCGCTGCATTTCAACGGTTCAGCATGGAATAGTTTCCGTAGCCTTAATTAAAAAAGGGATCGATACGGTGTCCGACGCGAAGGAACGGGAAAGTATTCTTTACGGAGAGATACTTTATCATCGACTATCATAAATAATCGATCTTCCCCTAGGGAAGCTTTTGTTTATCATGGTGCCTTTCTAAAAATAGCAAATTAAGAACATGGCCCTCTGCCTGGAAGTTGTCTCGATCGTTGCTAATTGCTTTCTTAATTACTAATTATGGATAGGGTGAGAAGTACGACACCGGCTCTCCGCAAATCTCTGTCTCTCTCTCTTTCTCTCTCTCTCTCTCTCTATCTGTCCGTTTCACTCACTGCCCTCTCTCGTTCTCTCTTTTCGTGCACATACACGAACACAGACACGCATTAGTGGGCAAAGATGTACAGGGAAGCGGAACGTCAGACAGTCTGTCGGTTTCAAAGGATTTTCTCAATATCGGATAAAGGCCGGATTTAATTTCTGCTCTAATTTAAATTTTCATTGCCCTCGAGGTATACTCAGGCTCAGACGCTCAGAGAAAGCTTTCGAAGCTTGCGTCTCATCCTAACTTTGCCGTATAAACTGTCACTGATAAATATGTATGCGTCGAATCGTTTTTGCGCGGAGAAAAAACGATGCTCCGTCGCATTATGCGATTCTCTGCTTGTGAACAATCGAAGAAACGTAATGATCATTATGATTTCATAAAAACCGGCCCGGAGATTAAGAGGAACGATATGCCATCCTCGTATATTTTTATCGGATACAGCGGTCCAAGTTCTCCTGCGATTTATGCGTTCACTATCCATCTCTATGCATATTCATAGTTTTATGGAAATGCATCTTTTTCTATTATTGGCTCTATTAGTGGCTGAAGATAATGTTTTTGTCCTCCTACGTTTATTAAAACAATATTCCCACAATTGAATACATTGAATACATGTCGAAAATAATTTATCTCTTAATACACTTTTACAAAAATTAATACACATTCGTCGAAATCTGGTCAATTTGACGGACAGTATACACAACGATATTAAAATGGTTTTGATTACACACCTGATATGTTTAAACAATTATATACGTGTCGTATTTCGTGTGGGTTCATTCAATTTCATTTCCACTAATTATTTAGTTAATAGTCGCACACTGACAATGTCCAATTTAATTACATGCTCACTTAATTAAACGAGCGAAATTACTTGAAATCATTCATGGTTTCGCTAAAATGAACTGTAATCAAACGTTTACTTGAAACCTATAATTAACATTTATTCATTTGTTCTATTGTTCATTTGTTCATTTGTTGTTCATTTGTTCTAATTCTAAATATTTATTTGTAAAATAGAATACCATATACAGGATTCGAACTGTAAAGTACCGACATATATTATTGAAATAATTCATTGTGTTCATTGTTATCGGAACAGTTGCTGTATGTATATCTGTCGGTGCAGATAATTTAACGATGTTATTCATTAAACTTAGTTATACAATAGTTTGATCCGCCTGTGTTCGAAATGTCATGCATTAATAATAATCGGTAATACACGGATTTAGAATTGAATGAAAATTCATTTATCATAGAGAAACCAGACTGTCTGGAGCAAACAATATAATTCACTTCAAAATCATTGAAAACAGAAAAATGCTTCAATTTGAAATTACTAAATAATTCCATCATTCAAGCACATACTGTTATAAAATTGCGAGAAATAGAAATCAATTCTGAAAAACATCTACCGATCACATTATGCCTCCGAAAATGTTAAGACCCAGGAGCTCAACTCAAATTATCTCAAGTAACAAGAAATTTTTTTATATCTTTTTTCTTAAGTTGTTAATTGAAATTGTTTTATTTCTTTGACTGTGAAGTTTTGACCACGGTTCTTTTATTTCGTCTAGTAATTTTTATCATAAATGCATCGAATCCGCAGTTTAGTCACAATTGACATTTGCAATGCTGGTGACGGTGTAATGAACGCGTTATACGTGATCAGGTGGGATCGATCGATCGGATCGAAAGTAATCGCATCAACGGTGAAGAACGAGTTCCACTAATAAAGTATGCCCGTGTATCTTGCTAAACATGTACGCCGACATTCGTGAAAACGTTAATCAACTTGCAAAGCTCGCCGAGCCATCAACGACTAATTAGGAGGTGGTATCGTTCGACATGCATATATGGAAGGGCGCATCTGCTATTATATGAGGGACATGTCATTCGATCGAAGCGTCAGATTATTGGCGTAATTGGACGGAATATTACGGCGGTGGATATGTCACGCACTCGAACCGCGCGTTGCTCGTTGAGGTGTTTGCCTCGGGGAGTATCTAATACCATCACTTTCCGTCTGATGCCCTCCAGACATCTTCGGCCTATAAGGAAAGTATGGTCTGATGGCATTTTCATTCGATCCTCAGTCGCTACTGCGACCGGCTCGAATTTCCGTTCCAACTACGTTGCAGTAGTGCACAGTTAACCCTCAAACGACCTGGGTCCATCGGGACCCGCTTTAGTAATAAATAGACAGCGGGTCCTTATGCAAAATAAAAATGTTATATGTGAATTGCAACAAACTGAAGTGTGGTAGAAATTCTTCGTTAATACGTTTAATAGGTTGAAAATAATATAACAGTATTTTTAAATTCTTCTACTGTTTTCACTGTTTTAAAATCCGCTGTCTAGTAATAAAGCTTATGTAAAAGTGGAATACGGAACACGATTAGATCAGTGCATAAAAAATTCAATACTATGTTCGAAATGTGTAGAGTGAATTAATAAATCGGTTCAAATAAAAATTTTAAAGTTCATTTCAACTTACATGTGTGTGCGCATGATCAAGACGTAGACTGCTCCATTTTAAATCGGTAAAATTAGTCCGATTCACCTCGTGTTTATACTCATTTTAATCGGAAGAATCTCAGCTATCCATTGGCGATACAATTCCAAAGGCAAAGTGACAAGTATCGAAAATAAAATTTTCTTTATTCTCGATATTTTTCTGTCAATGTTATGTAGGTGATCGAAATTCTGTTTATTCTCTGGATATGTGCATTAGTTCTATGAACGATTACTAGACTGCGAATCTTTATGCAAAATAAAGATTTTCTGCATCAATTACAAGCAACAAATGTTAAGTAAAAATTCATTTTTCCGTTTAAAAATTCTGATAAAATGACTTCCAGGTAACACTATTCTTAAATACATAGTTTGAATGTTTTTACCGGTTTACCATTTATTATTGTTATAATTGATAATTCAATTTATCGATGAAATCACTTCCACGTAACACTACATCTTAAATACATACTTTGAATATTTTTACCAGTTTAGCATGTATTATTATAATAATTGATAATTTTTTTAGAAACCTACTTCGGTTTTCCTCATTCAAATTACGATATTATTGGCATCGGGAATCCGCTTGAATTTTTCGATTGAATACAGCGTTTCCGGTGTCTGTCACGCAATCTAAAAATTTCGAATTGATGGTAATAGAGTTGTACAGGACTTCTGTACAATTTTTATACACGTCTACACACACCAGCCGCCGTAATGGCATTCCCTTGGCTTCCAGCGAGCCCGGGAAACTGAAAAAGAATGGGCAAGAGAGATGAAAAAGCAAATCGAATTTTGTAAAACTCCACCGCCTCTCGAGGTGTGTTTTTAAAGAATAGGATCAAGATACTGGTGGGCGCGAGGAAGATTTAGTTCTTACGTTCCCACCGATCGTCCAAAAAGCTGACAAAGGACTAAAAAACTCACCGAGCAAAAAGAGGGAACAAAGGGCTCTCGAATTGGAAGAACGCCATGACCAGTAGAAAATGAATCGGGAAACGACCGATTTTAGCTTTCTACAATTCCTTCATTTCGAAAGATTTTCTAATTGATAGTTCTCGAATAAAATGTGTGAGAAGGATACAGCCGCATAAGATGGCCAAAGTGGCCTTGATAGGGCATCGAGACAGAAACATGTTCTGTAAAATTTCAAGTTCTGTAAAACATGTTCTCAAAATTTCAGTTCTGTAAAATATCTCCCCTAAAATGGAAAAAATTATTTTTTCGTGTAGTTTTCCTATTTTGAAAATTATTATGAAGTTGAAGTTCGAGGTCATTTATATTTTTATATATTTATATTTTTCATAGTTGTACATATTGTACCTGAACTTCTTTGGAATTCTTGATGACGAGTCGATCGTCATGGAGTTGAATTCGAGTAGTCTGTCGCGTTGAAATGTTTCGTGGCCGCGAGGATGATACAGACACATTATTACAACTTCATGATGTCGGGGGTTGCACGAGAAGTGAGAGTCCGTTAAAGGAACAATTTTATTTCACATTGTCCCCTCGCTCTCGCTGGGGGAATCACTTGTTCCTGACTGTAATACGACTTTTGCGAGGTCTTGCATGCGCGCGGGGCCGAGGTAATATGACGCGACCGGAAAACAGGAACTTACGAGGCGAATTCCTGTCCCGGAAGGGCAAATGAAAGAAGAAAAAGACTGGGGGAGGGGGAGGGGGGGGTCGTGGACCATGGATATCGATATAGACAGCGCGCGAGCAAAATCGAATCTACGCTGTACTCGCTTTTCGCGCAACCCCGGCATCAAAAGATGAGCTAAACTCGCGGCCAAACTCCGCCGACGTCGATCCTCGTAGCGTGGAGACGAGCTTATCTTGTTGCCGTTTGAGGTTCCTTTGTACTTTCGAACAGGCACAGGGCGAAGTCAGTGTTCCACGCAAGATCAATATTGCCTGGCAAATTTCGCGTCGAAAGGTAGAGGCGAATAGGTTCCAACTTCTCTTCGCCAGTCCCTTCTCCTCGTTTTCTCTTTATCCGCGAGCAGTTTCCATTGTTGTCTTTGCTAGCGGTGTAATTCGCTTTGCTATAGTATCCGGGAAATTTTTATTCGCCGCTCCGTCGTACCACACCGCGCGCCCAGCGCTATGGAGACCAAAGTAATTGCGTGCAAACAACTGCCTCGGTTGATTGAGCGACGATAGAGTTCTTGGAGATGACTCGGCTCCTCCTGGCGCCCATGCATCTGCTCCTATTGATTTCGGGGAGGCCTTACTAGCTATCTTAGATGAGTCATTTCGAAAAGTATTTTCAACACGTTCGCGGACGGTGAGAATTTTAATGGGCTATAACGATTTTTGTAAGTCGCATTTTATCCGTGTATTTCTGATCTTGACGGTCATTACGCCTTTATATGAGATAGAAAAATACACCCTCATTTCTAAAGAAATAATGCAGATAAAGAGACTTTTCCTGCTTTATTTGTTTCCAATGTTGACTATTCGCAAGAAAAACGCAGGCTAATGTTAGCGTGAACACCGTGACGGTAATTTTCAGGCAGGTTTAAAAATTCATTTTTATCTTTATGCGTTTATAGAAAAATTGAGTAGATGAAATGTGAAATTGTTGAAAAATTTAACAACATTCGATTTAGTTTCTATTTCTTGCAATCGATGCAGACAATTTTTATTTCGCATAGAAATCCGCAGTCTACGAGTTATGTGCGTAACTGTATATTCGACAGTTAACACGTTTAAAACTGGATGATTCGCGCGAATAGAATAGATTAGAGAATTCGGAGAATTCGGAGGAGTATCGTTTAGCATGTGCGAACGCGTTAATTTGCCATGCGCACGGGGAGAGCCTAGCCCGAACAATTATGACACGATACAGTTGTCCCCCATCTGTCCCCTCGCACACACGCGGGAACATTAGCTGCAATGATCGTGGCACGAGGATTTCGCCAGTGAATGAATGTAGCCGGGTTATCTGGCGGTAATAACGCGAAAAAGGGCACTTAAGGATAGGGGGGGTAAGGGACCGGGGATGAAATATCGACGTCCAACCCGCCGCTTACGGGGCGGAATACATCACGTACTAATTCCCAAATAGGTAGCCGGCGCCCCACTTCGTCTTCGAGTAAGCTGTCTGCTTATTTTTACGACGTTAAGAAGCATGCGGGAAATGTTATGCAAAGTGCGGGACCGCATCGATGTGAATGGCCGCTAATTTATTCCGCAGTTCCTTTCAGTGCGCCCTTATCGCGCCGCTTAACATTTAAACGGGCTAAATGGACTTTGAAAGACACTGCGTTATCGTCCGGCTCGCGTCTCTCGGACGTTATGAAAACTTCCACGGCGCTTTTTCGCGACGGCAAATTGGAATCAACCTTATTCAACGTTCACGGGCAAACTCGCGCGCCTTTTCTTCTCCTTTTTTTTTCTTAATGCGACGGGATCCGGAGCTCCCCTGAATCGCGCGGCTTGACGTGGGTATTTCAACCAGCTAGAAATGTTCTGTTCTACTTATTTCCGTGTCCGGCATTTTTTAGCACCCCCGTTTCCTTTGCCCCCGTTCAACTACACGAGGAATTGGAGTGGTTCTTCGAACTCGCGAAGATTGCTGTTCTTCTTCTTCTTCGAACCAGTTTCTTAGACAATCGCCGCGCCGGCACAAAAAGATTTTTACGCCAAATGATAGTTTTTGCAAGGACATGAACCGCTGCAAATTTTCAAGTTCATTTAATCATCGGTAGGCTGCGGATGTTTTCCTGAAAAACACTTTCCTTCTTTAATAATTTTAGTGGGTTGAAAATAATACATTAGTGTTCCTAAATTTTCTTCGCCCCGAAACTTTCGTTAAATTGGACTTACCCATTTTTGTTATAAATGCATAAAATCCGCAGTCTAATCAGATTTTCAAATATCACAGATCAAAATTGACTAAGGGATCTAAAAACAATTCATTATGAAAAAATAATTTAATAGAAAATCGAATTGCACCGCTGCACAGTGCGACATGCAATGGACAAAAATCAAAATAATCATGGCTCGATTCTAATCTAATTATCGAACAAAATCATCAGTCTGTAAGTAAGGAATGTGTATGTAAAAAGTAGTGTCCAAGAAAATCAATAGGGGATCAGTAACAGCCAAGAGTTTATTGTAATATAAATACTAAAAAGTTAGATTATTCCCTATCCATGAGTGCCCTAATTGCTCTTTTAGGTTCGTTTTTGTTTTAAACTGTTTGTTACAACTTAGGTATGGAGAATTTGACCAGAGGTATGCATAATTTTAACTGGCAATTTAGGAATTGCGGTTTTTCCTTAAAATGCAATTTACAAAAAAACGGTTCAAAACATCCTATAATTTTGGCTGTTCTGTATCAACAAGATGTTGTAGTATATTGCTATATAATTTCTTTCTGCGATAAATTGCAAGACTCGATGTTATTTAATTTTTATTAGAGAAATGCATTCGTAATCGCGATTTGATTGAAGCTTGGATGTCCGAGTCTAAATCACACCCGGAAGACAAATAGAGAGGACAGCAATCGAGATTTAATGAATAGACTCCTACTCGCCTCGGATCCCCTTATATCAAGTTTCAGGAAAACAACATCTAAAAAAATTAGAAACTTTGAAGGAATAAAACAATATATTGACATTATGTCTGAGACAGAAAATATTTTTGAAGGGCTGAATTTAGACGATGTAGAATTGGAAGGAAGCAATAGTAGCGAAGAAGCTTGTAGCGAATAATTTAATTTTTGTATAGTTTTTGTTTATGTGCTTAAACTTTTTATTTACATGTACATATTATATTTATATTATAAGTATTATGGTTCCTGAGTAATATGCCGTTTAGTTTATTTCTGGATTTATCTAGCAATCTGTATTAACCATTACTTAATACTAGTAAAAAATACGGTGTTGTGTATCGTCAAATAATTATGCATTATTTGTAGATATAATTAAATCTAACCATATAATTAAAAAATATTTCGAACAAAAGTTGTACAGTATACAGTTGACAACAAATTGCAATAACAACTAATAAAAAACTCTTCATCAAAAAAAAAATTAGAATAAACTTTTTTACTAATGGAATCTTATATTTTTAGTGCATTAATCGATGCATTTTTGTATTCCCTTTAAAAAATTACTTAGGTCAAAAATTGATTAGTTTAGAATTTATGATTTTTGTCTCGAATGTCCATTTATATGCCGCACTGTGCGCTGTTTACAACCTATCTTAAGCTACTCGAAAACTTTCTTTTCATATTTTTCGATCCTAATACTTTTTTGTTGTGGGTGCTCCAAGGCCCGACATCTAGCGTCTTTACTTTTTGACCTGGAACAAAAAAGAATTTCTTTCGAATTCACGTTAAAGTGCCGAGAGAAGCACGTAAATGACAGGTTGAATGTCAGAATATCAATTGTTCGAAAGTTGGAAATTCATCCGAGTCGGTGGCGTATTGTAGTTTCCCATTAAGCCGAAAGTATTAAAGATTATCGCTAAACCGTTAAGGGAATAGTTCCAGCACAAGACCTGCGGGACTACTTGATTAAAATCCTCGGGAAGTGCTACCGAGCCACTGGCATCTCTCACCGCTATGCATTGTTTGTGGAACAATAGATAGGTTTGGCGCGCATGGCGGCGTGGCTAACAACGATTCACGCCATTTTCTTATGCCTCGCCGCGCAACGCGACAGCAACTTTTATTCTTCGCGTGACCTTCCTCCTGCCATAATCTTCGCGATGCTAAGAACCTCGAATTTTTACGACGGAGCTCTCCATTCGTCGAATCGATTCTTCTTCGTTCCTTCTTCGCTCGGACCTGTTGGTAATCAGAATCAATGGTGATCTGAAACAGACTCCAGCATTAATTCAACACATTCTTTGGAAAATAATATTAATTATGGTTTTCAGCATTATTTGCATTAAAAGTCATTTATAGAAAGCGGATCTGGAGTGAAATAGAAATTTGTTTTCTTTTTTAATATGTTTAATTGGTTGAAAATAATATAACAGTATTTCTAAATTCTTCTAATGTTTTCACTGTCTTAAATTACACCTGCTCATTTTTGCCATAAATGCGTAAAATCCGCTGCCTAGTCATTTATAGAGAATATTTCAGTAACTATCATGCTTTTCATCTTGTACTTAAGGTTTTTTTAAATTTACCCTTTTTAGTACAGGGACTTTATATCTCGATAAAAAAGCAAAACAGAAAAATACTAATCATTACTAGTCTGTGAATCTTTACATAATTATAAGAAAAGTAAGACTGTGGAAACATTCGTGTATTATTTTCCAACATTTTTGGGAGACTCCAAACGTCTCTGTTGCCTAATAGTTGTAACATTATTTCCGGATGTTAAGCGTCGCGTGCAAATATTTTATATTCCGCGGGCCACTCTACGCCGACAGACACAAATAAAAGTTTTATCTCATTTTGGCGGTTCGGTATCTTTTTGTCGGCGAAAGAAATTTTTCCCCGACTCGAGTTTTTGTAGAATAACCTACGAAGATGCGGATTTGCATAAAGATCTTCTGCCTAGTGATAAAGTATGTGGCTTCCACGTTTTTACGAGTCGAGTTATTGTACGTTCCTCAACTTGTTCGCTCGGCGAAGATAGAGGCGCCGTCGTAATAAGTTCGGAGCAGCCGGAAACTAGACTGGAGTAAATGTCTAAGAGCGATGGAAAACCGATTCAACGTTTTTCTCGATAAAAGTAAGAGCACGTCGTATCGCGAGAACGTTCCCACAATTCTTCGACGGTAATGTCGAGGTAATGGGGGCGGTGTAGGGGCTCAGAATTCCCTGAATCAAGTAATACAGCGCGATGCATCAGACGCTCTGTTACGCTGTCGTGTAGCCCCGAGTAAAATACTTTACTTCGTTTTGTATTTCTTCTTTGGCCAACGCGAGCTCTCCGACCTAATTTACAGCGTTCCTTTAAAACGCAACGCGCCAGAATTATTTCGGTACACTCCATTTTTATATTAATGTTTACCTTCGCACGTGTACTTGGCGCTCGCGATGAAAAATTCAGGAGGAGAGGATTAAACGTTTCTTTTTTTATTCGTCTGCTCCGCGACTGGCTCAATCGTGGCAATCAGCAACACGTGCAAATATCGTATGCACGTGGCCATTTCCCTCTACAGGCTGTCCCAAAATTATTGTACTTCCTTGATTGGGATCTTGAGGCTATTGGAAGTAACTTTCTCCTGTCCGAAAATTTTCTCCGCGGTTTTGTTAAAGAGTTGTTAACGAAAAATAACGCCTTAACACATTACCGACCGGTGATTACTGCATAATTTTGAAAAATCTATGGTTCATGGCTAAGCACTTTTTAATGGAACCCTCAACAGTGACAGCAATTTTCATTGTGAAAGTTACCCTCAATAACGTCATCTAATACTTTCATTTACGATTGTAATGTAAAAGAAAATTTCTATGCTTTCGGTACACAATTATTGAAAATCCAATAGGCTTTTGGTACGTAAAGTGTTAACAAAGCCGCGGAGAACAGTTTTTCGCAAAAGTTATTTCAAATAACCTCAGGTGTCATCCCTTCAAGGAATTACAGGGACACTGTATATTTTTGTATGCTGTCTCGGTTTCCTTTAATTGTTTCTAACCGTTCGATCGTCCCTTTTTTCCTACTGCAATTGTATAAAAAGTTATCGATGTAAAATAGTCGAAGGGCACTGGATTTCGTTTCCATCCGCGCGCAGACTCTCATTTCTGGCACACCTAGATAATTTATTACAACCGATGACCAACCACGGCTTTCCCCGAAACACGCCGAAAGTTTCGCGAAAACCCGGGGCTTGGGAAGTTTTGCAAGTTTGTGCGACTGCATGGAATGATAAATCGTTTACTGTAATTTAATTATATGCCGTTGTATCGCGCGGAAGTGGAACCGTTATTGTATGATGGAATAAATAATTACTTTCTACGACAGATATTAATGAGCAGCTGGATATAGATATATTAAACTGTCAAATTTCTCTACCTGTTTGGTATTGTTCGCGTTACTCCCGGGCGAAATTGTTTATGGCATCGTTGCTCTTTCGAAAACTGGTCTCGGATATTTCTTTCTATAAATATGTTTCATTTTAGCTTTTCAGTCGGTCCATCGCTTCATGGAAATAATATTATTATCAACAAAACTTATCGATTAAAGTAAACATCGTTGCAATCATCATAGCCTGTCGAAGTAAATAATAAACTTCTGATCTCTCACCTCCTTCATTTATTAGATTGTCATCTATATTTTAGAGCTTTTTCTGTAATTGACTAACAGTACGTTCGTTCAATTCATTTACTTCATAGTCAATGCACGAAGGACGAATTCAGTGGCCTATAATATGATGGCCTTGAGTTGTTGACCTGTAAAGAACTCAAGGTCACCTTGATATCTCAGAAAAACTGGGATATAAAAAAATTAAATTTTGATCCTTCGATGCGTCCCTTAATCCTTTTCGATTTATTTTAAGATTTCAGTGATTAGAACTTTTTTTGTAGATCGTAATTATACTATATAATATAACATATAATAATGATATAAATTGTATGCCTATATGTTCTCCAATAGCTGTATATTAATAACAATAGAATTTTATTTCGGTTTAAAGGAAATTATAAACATACATTTTCATCAGAATCTGTTCAGAATCTTCATCACGAGTCAGACGCGATATTGTAAGGCAAAGGGTTAAAATGCTACATAATTTGTTAAAGTCTATTATATCGAAACGCAGCTATGGCTGATCCAATTTCCTAATTATTCTGTTCCATTGGATGTGTAAGCAACGTTGAGTTGGAGTTGTTCAGCACAGCGCAAATGTTTGCACATCGAAATATATTTTCATAAGATTGCCTGTAACAAGTCTGCAGGCGGTTAAATTTATGAAAAAGTTGATGTTTCCGAGATAGGAGAGCGTAGAAGTTAATTATGATACGCAGCCTGGGAATGTATGAAATTGTATATTCAACTATGACTATTTCAATGAAACTCCCGCGAGATTTACCCCGGAAACTGTACGCGGCCGTCGGGGAATTTGTTGCAAGGATAACTAATTAGAGGGTTTATTCTAAAGTCTCTAATATCCTGTTGTTTAATTTATGTTTCAGTGGACGCAGTGGACGGCGAGGTGTTGCACATTGTGAAGATCAGTCGGCTACACATGGGGGCATATTTGTGCATCGCTTCGAACAATGTACCACCCCCGGTCAGCCAACGTATAGTCCTTCATGTGCAATGTAAGTCTCCCGAAACAATTATTTTTATTAATCATTCTAACGAGCCTGGAAAGGGAGGTTATCGAACCCGTAAATTCAAACAATTGGGGTGAAAAAATCCGATGTTTTCTTTTTCATAAAATTTCTCAGGAACAAGAAATGATATTACAAAAAAGTTGTGCTCTACCAAACTGGGTAAAGAATTTTTTTTTAAATAATCTGAAATTCTAAAAAATTTGGAAATGGTGAACCCCACTGAGAATAATTCGGAATAAAGGCAGAAATATTTGAATGCAACGTGAGAGTAAGCAATTCCTAGTGAAAATCGCGAAGCAAAATATTTTTCATCGAGGAATGAGGATAGCGCATGTGTGAGGGTAGTGGCTGAACAAACCGTGGAGGCAGTTGGAACAAAGGGTAGAGACAGGGGGAGGAACAGAAGTGGAGTGCATTCCAGGTGCAACCTGATAAAGAGTGGTTGTTCGGCCCAGCACGATGCATTAGGTCGGTTTTCAACGTTTCATTTAGCCACCGATTTACGAGCAACCACTTGACCCAGATATGCTCGATGTACCTGGGTCCATTCATCCCCTCCCGGCCGTCACGTTCAGCTAGTTTTTGGGTGCGAAACGCGTTTCCGCTCCGTCTTTCCCAACACATTAGTCTCTCGTACTATCACACGGTCGGACACAACTGTTAACAATTGTCCAAGGAAATTCGAACTAGTGTCCTCGAGTGGCAATTCCGTTTGCCGCCGCCCGCAAGCGTCCGTATCCCTTTCCACCATTATTTCTCGGCAGTTTGCATTCATTATTCGACCGTTTTGTTTGTCCATCGAATTTCCGCCCGTATAAACTCTGTTTTGTTTTCACTTGAGAAATGACTATCGATACTGCGAATATTTTTTTTAACTTATTCGACGCTCGTTAGCAGGTGCGGCGTCATACATATAACGCCCCTAAAAATTCTATACGCTAGACTCCCGTTTAACGCGATCACAAAATTGATTAAAAAGACCGCGTATACAGGGTGTTCACATTAACCAGCATTTTTCTTGCAAATAGTAAACGTTAGACAAAAAAGTTTCTCTGTTTTTTTTTTCAAGCAATGTAATGGCGTCTGTAACTTTTTTTTCATCTGCATTATTTTTTTAGAAATGAAGTGTTTCTTCCATGTGCGACCTTGTATGACCTTGAGGATTATTGTGTTGTTTACGAATGAATCCGTTTTTGGTTATGATATACAAAAATACATAGCATTCCATAATAATTCCAAAAATATCTTCTGTGGCAGTAAGTGAACAGCCTCTCTAAACAACATTTCGCATATTTATTGCACGTACCCTGCAACGTGAAATGCGTGTGTACGGCTTTTTTAAACAGTTTTGTTTAAAAAATAATATCGGTCTGACGGTGCGTCTGGTGTAGCGAATTTTCGCAAAATTAATTTCTGTGCTATAACGAATTCAACGTTCAACGAAGTATACGCCAACTTGAAAAATGTTTCGTGTTTGAATTACAGTAGAAAATCTTGTTTACACGAAATATCTTCTTTAATTTTGACAGAGTAAACAATCTTTTATAATACGAAGATACAGTTAATAAAAATGTGGGGGTACGTAAGAATATGGAAGAGAGAAGGAAAAGGAAAGGAGCGTTTCGTCCTAGACCCGCTAGAGGATTCATCAGTAAGGCTAACTAGCGGGCCCTGCCTTAGACGGTGGGATATTGGCAGTTTTTTTTTTTTTAAACAGGACTAGCCTGAAATTTGAACATGGGAGTGGAATGAAAGATTCCTAGATCTAGCGATCTCTACTCTTTAAGCATGAGGGGGGTAACTGTATGTCAAAGAGGACTTGAGTCATCATGGTAGTAGAGGGGCAAGAAAAATTTCAAAAAACTTGCGAAGAAGGTCTTTGCACACGTGCAATAAGTGAGAGTAATACGGTGTACAGTGGGTGGAAGGGGGGAGGAATTGGAAAGGGAGGTTTCCTGTAGACGGTGGGTTATTGGCAGGCGGTTGAGGACGGTAAATATACAAATCGGTGAGGAAGCAGGTACTAGCGAGAAAGGATGACTTTGACTGTCTATCCATCTTGTGGCAAGGGTCGGAAGTTAAGCGACGCCACATTACCCCCTTGCCAGTGAACAACGATACTTTTTAATAAGATCCGGGGGAGGGGATGAAATATGTTTGTATAGAGAGCGCGTTGCTCGAATTGTAGATATCTGGTGGCGAAGCAGTAGATCGCGCTCAAGCCTATCGAGCCGTAGATGCTGCTGTCCTAGCATGGCCGTTCGAAAAGACGTTCGAACAGGAGGTGGTGGATTCTGCACACGCTGATCCTCCGTGAAAATCCGTCACGCTCTGCTGATACATCGTAGTGTATCTGCGACAGATGGACAGGTGGCCACACTAGGAGAGGGATTACGTATTCTCGGCTGTAAAGTAAATGCCCACTCGATTGATGCGTGTCATCCCCCGTAAATGTCCTCCTGATTTTGTTGGGCTCCTGATTGTCCTCCGTGTTGCGTTGACTGTTCTAAGTCCGGGTCACCAATGTGGGGGTACGTAAGAATATGGAAGAGAGGAGGAAAAGGAAAGGAGCGTTTCATCCTAGACCCGCTAGAGGACTCATCAGTAAGGCTAACTAGCGGACCCTGCCTTAGACGGTGGGATATTGGCAGGCGGTTGAGGACGGTGTATATACAAATCGGTGAGGAAGCAGGTACTAGCAAGAAAGGATGACTGTCTATCCATCTTGTGGCAAGCGTCGGAAGTTAAGCGACGCCACAAAAATTTCACGATCAATCCATCGATGACCTTCAAAACGACGAGAACAAACAACATTTAAAAAAACAACCCTGCGGGATACTGCAATTTGATACCATTCAAATTTTTCTGTGTATCTCATTAACAGATATTTAACCTTCCAGTTAGCAAATACAGTGAAAAGCCGTATTCTTACGGAGAATAATTGACAGATGCGCCGAGCCCTTACTAATTGAAACGTCCCGTCATGCATTAAGTTTTCGTATTCGGTGACGCAATGTCGCGAATGCTATAGACCGGAATCAATAGACACGAACACCTTTCAATAAATATGGTCCTGAATATTCAGCCAGTTTCCGTAAATCTGTGTCGAATTACATTTTGATATAATTAATCCTCGGTCCATCGTGAATGATTTGCTCATCCGTTGGTTTTTCTGTATGACGTTGAATGAAGTTATACGAAGTTTTATGCGAGTATAAATTTTGTGTAAGCCGTAGGGCGTATTAAATAAATCGCTATCAAATAAATTAAGATCTAACCAAGTTAAAACTTTCCATCCAACACGTCTGCCGACCATTAAAACATGTTAATTAATAGTTTCCAAAGTAAAATCAACTGAGACCTTACACAGAAATGAGAATTGAAAGTTTAACCGAATTTATTATTAAACCGTTGCTTCGTGACAAACTTCCGGCAGGTGTAACGAAAATATTCTAACAGCTGTCACTGCATTCATGGCAAATTGTTTCAATTTTGAAAAGTTTTATTCAAAAACAGTGGAGAAGCTTTAACTTGATCCAGTGAAATCATTCTGATACACCTATATTGAAAAATCAATTTTATATTCATTTGTTCGAAATACTGGCAGAACCTTCCAAATAAAACTGGTCTTCGAACAGCTATAGAAATTCCATTGTTGATTTAATCTATTTCGATAATATTGATACAATATTCCCTAAATGTTTTACACGGATTGGAAACTACGAGTTACCAGATTAAAGATTTTATATGGGATACTGTTCACGAAATATGCAGAGACCGAGAAATAAAAAGTTTTATGGGCACTTAAATCTTTTTCAGCGAAGTAACATTCCCAACTGGAAATGTAGGCTTTTATTGAGTTTCTGTCGGAGGAAATTATTTCGTGGAAATGTAAAAATATACAGGGTATCCCAAAAATGTATAATATAAGAACTTTATTAAGAAGTTATTACCAAAAAACGCGGATCAATCAGAACACAGTTGACGTCCATTCCGCGAGTCCGTCTGCTGTAGCCGCGCTCTGATTGGACCATATTTTTTATTAATAACGAATTCAAATGACTTCAGGAATCCCTTCCAAGGAAGTGCAACATTTTTCAAATACCCTGTATTGAGAACATACATGAATTTCCCATTCTCAAAAATTCTGGAAGTTTAAACAAAACAATGGTTAAAAAGGACGTTGAATTTTTTACTTTCTCAATCCACGTCCATTTTTCCCTAGAAAAATTTTTGCTGAATGAATTTGGTTTCTCTTGATGAAAAATAGGTTTGAAGATTGAAGCTTCTTCAGTCGTTTTACGAAAGCTTCAAGCTTTACGAAATTATTATAATACAATTCTTACTTATAATATATTTTTTACTTACTGTAAAATGATCAATCTTTTCCTGTCTGCGTTACGAAGCGTATTTGATGAAAATGTAACATTATAAATCAAACATAATTTGATGAGACATTATCCTGGGATCTATTGTGCGTCTGTTTCTGAGGAGCGTACAAAAATGGCTTACATTATTAAATATGTTGGTATCTAATCAATTACTTAACATTTAAGTACTGTATCTGAATTATTTTGGGTTGGAAGAAATGTTTAATTTTCGAGTAAAAATAGCTCCGAAGGGTTAGACATCGAAATTTTTCGAAAATGGAAAGCGTAGAGTTGAAATACTTTTCGGGTTCGCTATGGCTTGGTGAATCGTTTAAATTCTGAAATCGATGGAATTAAATTGATCAGCTAATGGCCGGCCAATCTGCGCGATAACTCAACGAAACCGTCGAGGGAAGAATATCGAGTGGACGAGGAAGGACGGTATCCACCGTGATATCGTCTCAAGCGTATACAGTGGCAGTAAATCGTGATTTACGTTGGTTCGTAAAAGACGGAACTATGACATGATATTGCGGCTCCGGAATATCTATATCGATCGCGGGCGAGCTGACGGTACGGCGAGCGGCGCGGCGCGGCGCGGCGCGGCGTACGTACTCTCGTCGCAACACGTATAATAACGGAAAAGTTTGAGAGGGATGTTTTCGCCGTAAGAGAGTCTTGCCGTCCCTAAGTCGGCACCGTTGAACTTTCAAGTGTATGGAAACTTTATAGAGTCCCTCGGAAAAATGGAGAAAATTAAAGAGTACCAAAGCGTGTCCATGGAATGCCGTTCGAGGCCATTATTTTTAGTGCACAAAGGCTGCCCGCTGCCGAATAAAAGAAACCCGGCACAGGATAATCCTCGCGAGATGAGGTTATTCGAAAACCAACAGCTGTTCTTTAATTAGAATCCCCGAGCGTATATTAAGTCACGCAACCAGCGTTCGAATGTTTATTATCTTGTTGCACCCCTTGGCTCATCAACCAGACTGCCGATCTTCACGTAAAATATTCGGTCGTTCGGAAAGTAATTAAGTTTCTCGTGTAGAGGTGGCGTTCCTTCCATTTGTTATTACTAGACTGCGGATTTTAGGAATTCATGACAAAAATTTATAGCACGTACAATTTATGCAGTGGACATGTTAAAAATATTTGAGGACATCAAGGTATTAGTTCCAGTTCAATAGAAAAATTAAAAGAAGAATACAATTTTTATTTGGCTCCTGTGTCCTGCAATCAATGCGAACATTTTTTATTTTGCATAAAAATACAGGCATATCTTGACAGCTGACATTTCGGACGTCATTTCCTGCCTCTTTCTTGTGGTGCTTTCTAACCTTTCAAGGATTTTTTTATCATCGCATTAAATATGCAAAATCGAAGTACGCATTACCATCACCTCTTGCGTTTTTATTAGCGCAAGGGTAAAAGTGCAGTGCACGAAAGGAAAAGATGTGCTTAAAAAGGGATGGACCATCGGATTGCCATTTTTTTTGCTTTTCTCAACATTATTTATGGCCTGCACATTTCATTTCAAATAAAGTCGTGAAAAGTCATATCACTCAATTTTTTGCTAATCAAATAACAGAAATTCTACGAGCTACGGATTTTCGAGTTGCTTGAAAAATTGCAAAAGATCATCGAACAAAATATCATAAAACTTATTCTAAATGGTAAAAAATTGGCTTTCATTTTTCCTTGAGAAAACGAAATGCCTTTCCGAACGACCTAATACAAATTTGCTTAGTCAATCCAAAAATGGAGAAGAAACTGTCAACATTTGAATTATGATGATTTCGTTAGAAAAAAATAGTAGTATATTTTTGCATGATTTTATTAATCCTAGATTTAATCGTCCACGGAATTCGCACAAGCTTGGAATTGTTATTCGGTAAAAAATAACGTTGATCGATTCGAAAGAGTGGAAAAGCAGGTTGCTTCATAAAAATAGAAGCTACAAGAGGAAGCAATTATTAATCAGCTTTGACAGAATATAAACGAGAAGAAATGAACAGTAATAGTTGTTTGCCTGGTGTCGCTTCTTCAATCAATTCGCCTCTTTTATTCATATTGTACAGAAAAAATTAATTACGCGATCACGGAAATCAATTGTGCTGCAAGGAGCAGTAAATAATAGCGTTTGAAAGAAGCGCAGAACAATGCTTCGGTTTCATGAACATTGACCTGAATGGGTAGCTTCTTTGCTTAAGATAATTAATCATGATTAAAATTCAAATTAACTTAGGCGTGAATGGTATCTTTTGTTTTTCTGTAGCCAACGGTAACGTAACTGTTATTATTATTGTTATGAGCTCCGAAGAAAAATGTTTCACGCGGATAAAGAAACCTTTTCATGGGGATAACTTATTTTCTCCGTTCCGAATGCTTGCGACATGATTAAAATTCGAAACAAAAAGATTGCGTATATTATCCATTTGTTTTATACATTTTTCAAGACTTACTTTTCGGCACTTCTTCTTCGGAACAATGGCGAACGGTAGATTACCATCCTCGAGCTGCTAAATTCAACATAATGCTAAATTCGAAGAGAAAATAAAACGCATTATGAGATACCATTTTATCATTTTTGTTTTTATTTATATTATCATTGTTCACTAATTATTACTATTTATACTGAGCACTTGATACCATTCATGATTACACGTAGAAAATTTTTTAAGAGCAATAAAATGTTCTTATATTTTTCTGTTATATTGGGTTGGCAAGAAAGTAATTTCGGTATTTTAAGGTGAAATAGAGCCGAAGCAGTGAACCTTAATAAATAAGCTATTTTCCATTTTGTTCGATGATCTTTTGCCAAAGAGAATAAATAAGAAAACATTTTATTGATTAAAGTTCATCGCTTGAATAAAAAAATTCGGTTTTACTTCATGTTGTTAAATAATTGTTTATTTTTCATTTGTTACAGTCCCTCCTATGCTTTCTATACCCAATCAATTAGAGGCTGCGTATATTGGACAAGATGTGACACTGGAATGCCACACGGAAGCTTATCCTGCCTCGATCAATTATTGGATAACCGAACGCGGCGACATGATCGTCTCTGGTAATTTTAAGCTTTATAAAGTAATACTAGCTCGACTGCCACTCGCAACTATAGGGCATATGTACTTTCAATCTATACTTTTGGATCCACTGCATATGTCTGGCAGTATGTATTTTTTTCTGCTTTTCGTGCGTTCATTCCCTTGAGCATCTCTCCTTTGTCGTGCCGAGAGAACCATAGTTTTATTTGCCTAGGCAATTACAATTCCATTACAGGTGACAAGTACGAGGCGGTGCAAACCGACGACGGCTACAACAAGTACATGATGCTGAAGATCAGGAACATCGGGCCGGACGATTTTGCCTCGTACAAATGTGTGGCTCAAAATTCTCTTGGTGGGACGGACGGCAACATTAAATTGGACGGTGAGTTCTTCTAGATCTTAGACAGTTCATATAAATATTACTTAAAAGTTCCTGTAATAGAACATTTACTTTATGTAAATGTAATTTATCTCCAGATTCTCTAAATCCATCTCCAAAATTATTAATGAATAGTCACTTGAATTATATTAAGCCGCACGCAATGTAGAAATCAATCTAGACATTTTTTCAACCATTGTTTGTCCATTTTTTCTACACAAGAAAATTTTTTAATACGAAGGAAATTGAAGAAAACAATTTTTTGTCGAGTGTGACTCGACATTAGAGAAAGCAAAATGTAAATAAAACGAGTTTCTAAATCCGTGTGTGTTTGGTTCTTTCTTTCTTTATTTCATTTAATATAAATAACAGAAATATAAATTACAACAAAGTTTGAGAGATATATTTAACATAATTAGAAAATAAAATTGTTTAAAATAAGTAGCAGTCAAGGAACTGTGCTTTGAAGTAAATTTCAAATAAAACACTTGAAATGGAAGGAAATTGTTGGCAACAAAATTGGAAAATAATTCGGAGTGCAAAGGGTTAAATGACACCGTGAAGACACTTTGGCAGAGAACTGGAAAAATTCGACGGTAATCACGATACCGATAATAATTGGAATAATTGTATGTATATTTATGGCCTAATGACAATGTAATTGATTCCCGATGCACTTTCACGCAAAGTCGATAGGCATCGATCGATAGGTCGAGCTCAAACGGTCCTTTCGTTTCGCCGTTGTTCGTAATTGGCGATTAAATTTATGAAGGATATATTTATCCCAGGGGAGTATACCTTTCCACCTCCGTGGACGAATAAATTGGCTGAAATTAAAAGTTTAATAAGATATATCGTTCAGGCTTCCCTTGCGCAAAGCGAAACGCGAGGCAAGTTCTGTCTCGAATTTCTTAAATTCGCAAATCCTTCGCGAATACGGTTTCTGCATTGAAATGTTATTTATTACGGTACTTGCTTAAATAAGGAAAGTTTCTACAGACAAAGCTCCTTGCGCGGGAAGTTATTCTATAATTACTGGAATTTGAATTTTCAATCCTGGAGATTTTGCATTTACATTGTCAAAAGACTTTCAGTTAATCCTTCGTGGATTTGTTTCTTTTCAAGATTCTATTCGACCCGCTTCTTTGGATATTGCTTTATGAGAATATAGATCCGTAATGAATTTCATTACACGAGCGTCCTTGTACATTACGGTATTATCATCGACAGAATTATCAAAAAATAGTAATGGTGCATCACAATTAAATAAAGTAGAATATTATATTGAGCGATTTGAACAATTCGAAAAACTGTTTCAAGAACTGATTTTTCATTGTTATAATATTTTGATAAATCTGGAAAAATTCTGAGGTACACGATACAGCTTCTAATTTAACGTGGAAACTAAGAATTCAATCCAAATATTTTGACAGCTCGAGTCTAGAATACCTCGTCGAAACAATTTCTTGTCCGGTTCCCAATGTCGCATTGTTATTTGGAGCTGTTTCCGTTAACGAAACGATCGTTGGCTCAATTTTCAGAGATTCCAGCTCCCTCGACGACATCCACCACGCCACCGCCCTTCAACGCGACATCATCGATGAAGAAAAACGGTAACTAACGGTTCAGCTGGCTCGGTGTGTTCTCCCTGTTTCCGCGACGTTGATCTTGATCGCGATCCTCGGCGCCAAGTACGCCGACGGAGCAAATTAACCAACCGAGACAACGATATCGTCGAAATTTTCCCACGAACGAACGCGGAATTAGGTAGAATACCCGCCATTAATTTGCAAGCAAACCCCCCGAGCAGCCCCAACTAGTCGCGGCGCATTCATTCTCTCTTCTCTCTTCTCTGTCTTCCCAGTTTCGTTCTTCTTCCCCTTCATTTCTTTTGTTTCTTTATCAACCAGTCAAGGACATTCATTCCCACGGCCCCTTTTCTCCCTCCCACCCCTTGCCATGACGTCCAGCCCGTAAAACACGCCATGTAAAACCGCCTTTGTGTAATGTATTTTAGGTAGTAACGGTAACAAGAAATTACGACAACGACCTATCGACTACGAGGTCGAGGAATGGCGAAATCCAGGTCAGTAAATATCTATTTTAACACAGCCCGCGTACTCCAGCCATTCCCCACGACGATACACGCCGGTTGCTCGCCTCTTATACACCGGGTCGTTCCAGTAATTAGCATAATTAAAAGCTCGTCAACGGCGCACGTTCGAGATTCGAGATTCTCCGGTGAATGCAGCTAAATCATCGATGGCCGGCGATTCCATTTATCCGTGAACGAGTTATTGTCGCTACCCACTTATCCCACACCTTTTAATCGGTCAGAGTGAGTTTCATCCTTCGTTCTAACGCGACAGAATTGAAAAATTTGTTAGGATTTAAAAGGTCTAAGCGTAATACAAATTTTATGGGATGTTTCGAACGGATAGTAAATCGATCACCGCGTTAATAAATACCCGACAGTCGTGCACAAGGCTATTGTGCATTTTAGGATACCTTTCGGACTAAACTTCACCTTAGCGAGCCAGAAATTTTTAACTTTTTTAAATATAATCTCTCAGATTTTAACGAGAGAATGCTCCAAGTTTTGATGTTAGCAATTCGCTGGTTCGAGTTGAGTGATTTCAAAAGTTTTTGGTAAGGGTCGTCTAATAAGCGCAGCTCGTGTAAAGAGTTACCCCTTTATCCGAAAGTGAAATTTTTTGTCCAAACAGACTTTTTTGTATTGACAGAAATTAGGGGAAAAATCGATTCCTACCCGTCGTTTGTCTAAATTTCTGTTTTTGCCGCTTCTGTAGATCGTAGCGTTCCGTGAAAGAAAGTGACGCGTGTAAATTGTTGCGGTTCTTTTCGTAAATTTATTGGAGAGCTGCAGAGACGGATTTTGTGTTCCACTTGAAAAAAGGACCTAGCGTTTGTTTGATCTAGTCGAACGACCAGTCTGACCAGCTGAAAAATATTACAGAACATATCGGAGAAGAGAAGGGATGCATTACTGCGTCAGGTTATGAATCCTCGGTGTTAAGTAAGTTTTCGTTATTAACACATTAACAGGAAATTATTTGACGATCCAACTAAAACAGAAAAAATGTAATGTTGCTAATACACATGTTTTATAGTCGCGTAACATCCTGCAAATTTCTGTTTTTGCCGCTTCTGTAGATCGTTTCTTTCCGTGAAAGAAAGTGACGCGTGTAAATTGTTGCGGTTCTTTTCGTAAATTTATTGGAGAGCTGCAGAGACGGATTTTGTGTTCCACTTGAAAAAAGGACCTAGCGTTTGTTTGATCTAGTCGAACGACCAGTCTGACCAGTTGCAAAATATTACAGAACATATCGGAGAAGAGAAGGGATGCATTACTTCGTCAGGTTATTAATCCTCGCTGTTAAGTAAGTTTTCGTTATTAACACATTAACCGGAAATTATTTGACGATCCAACTAAAACAGAAAAAATGTAATGTTGCTAATACACATGTTTTATAGTCGCGTAACATCCTGCAATATACGTCGTTGTCGATCCGTTATTAAGCAATTCAAAGTGTAACACCCCGTTACAAAAGTTACAAAGGAACATTATTGCTCGTATTATAAATAGCAGCCTGTTTTATGCTGCACAAGTTCCGCAGTTTCATGGGAACTATGAAAAACTCATTTCCCCGGAGTTTCTAATAAGTCTGTATCAATCAAACGGTGAACTTTTCTTGTATATCAGCCTGGATCTACCTTTAAACTTAAATTAGACTGGCAGTCGTATTCACACGAGAAGCCGGGGTGATTGGCGCCGTCATCAACTCCTTTTATAGAACTGAGTAAATAGTTCTACTCTCCGTCAACAATGCACATTTATTTCTGCAAATTCATGGTCTGAAAAGAAACCCCCGAATACCACTTTCACAGTTTCGTCGATATTGATTTTCGATATGGATTAGTCACGTGACGGAGTCGTGACGAAAGCGTGGGGGAATAGCGTGGTAGAGGAAGAGTAGAATGTGGAAGACGAGTCTTAATCTGGCGACATTGTTCCAGAAAAAATTATGAGAAACTATAATTGTGAAACTAATATTTAAGATGTAATATTCCAAGTTGACTTCTCGCTATTATATCCTTAAACTTCTTGTAATTTTCATTTATTTGATTAAACTCTAAAAATGTTAATATTTATTCTATTTCTTTAGAGTTTATTAACAAATTTTGCAGCTATTTAATTATCATTCGTGCGGTTCGATAATTGAATACGTTTTTTAGTAAAATCTCGTAATTTGCTAAAACATGAGTTACAAAGTGAATACAATGAATGATTGTAGAACGTTGAAAAATGTGAAAAATTCTTGTAAATGAAGGGTAATTACAAACAAATACGATAAATGTTTAAATTAAATAAAATTGTATTTGTTATTCTGTTTCTTTGAACATTTCTGCGACATTCAGTCGTCCCTCCCTTTGTCAGTGAAATAAATTAAATTTATCGATTAGTTACATTTATATATGTGTACGTATTTGGAGTACGACGGCTGGAAATTAATATTAAAATTTAATAATGATTTCTAACGTGTTCAGCCAACAAATATATTCCATTTCATTTTAATGGACGTTTAATCAATTCTCGCTGATTAATTTAAATCACGGGGCGTGAAACGTGCTCCATTTAAAGAAGGGACAGAAGACGGGTTCCCTCCGAGTTTTATTTCTTTACTGTAGCTGTTCTGATTTCACCTCGTCCCCGCGCAAAGTATCGCATAGCTTATGAATATTGAACATCGAAGTATCTTATGAATAGGTATGAGAAGAACAATCGAACCAGTGTAAGTGCCGTTAAATTTTGAATATCGATGGAAGTCTGAATATTCTTCGAGCAAGTGGAGTCAACGGGAAATTGTGTGTGGAAATAATTCGCTTCGGCACGGAATTATTACATTTCTCACGCACAACAGATTCAAGGGGATGCTCTGGTTTCGCATTTCCGAAAAATCGATTTTTCTTCAAGTACATCTGTTGCAGAATATAGAAATCCATTTTTCCCAAACGATTTCCACGATATTTCAATTTCTTGGCCAATTGACTTGAAATTTTTAGTGAATATTCATGAACAAACATTTTTGGAATTCGTCATTTTTCTTATTTATTTATCGTGCTAAAGGCCGAAAGATATTTTACAAATCGGTAATTTTACTTCAAAATTCTATCATGATATTTATCATGGTTTTATTGTCATAAAAATTCGTTTATTTCTTATTGAAGTTCTGAAAGGATTTTTAGAATAAAAAGACCGAGCCGTTTACAAAGACTTCCCCCTTTAACAAACCAATCATTACAGATTGCTCAGTCAGCCAATGACGAAGAGAAATCGCGAACATTTTCTCTCTGAAGAGCGAGTTTCATCATTAAATTTGCCTTTATCTCTGGTGAAAATGTCTGAGTGATACCGCCGCATTAAATTCAATACTTTTAGCGAGAATTGTGGGAACAGGAGACCGACATTAATTCAGAACGGGTAAAAAATTCTGTAACCGCGCTCGCTGCGATACCTCTGCGAAACTGGCCTTTGTTCAAGTTCCCCATTACTCGATCGAAACTCCTTGCCGGTAGAAATCACGTTTATTCAAAGTTTCCACGATGATTCGCGGGCTCGAGGCCGAAAGGACCTAGTTATCATTCCGATGAAAATTCTATAGGCGTGTGGGCTCTGTGTGTACGGGCCCGTGTCGTGGTTATAAGAATCAATTCATCGCTCGGTCGCGAACTCGAACTTATTATACGTGTTCGACGTGGAAGTCGATCGATTTAACAAATGAAAGAGAGAGAGAAAAGGGGGGAACGAGTCGAGGGAATAGCGGGGGCGGTTTCCCTGGAAAGTGGGAAAGCCGAAGGGAAAGAGAAACGGCAAGGTAAGAAACTAGCTCGCTCCGTCGCGTTTCTGCGTTTCGCCGTCGCCGACGCTGTAGTAGAACCGCAGGTCAACGAAACTCGTTTTTCATTAATTGAAAGTAAACTTCGGGGGAAGGTGGGTCCGTGGGCGGATCGAAGGGGGAGAAGGGCCTCGTCGCTCCCGGGAATCTTCGAGCGGAGTCATTGAAACTGAGTTCACGGAACTTTGACGGTGCCAGTTGCTGCCAATTTATCGGAATGCGAAACGAAAGAGCCTTCGGCGTGACGTTTTATCAGCAGCCCTCATAATACAAGGCACGATATCGTCAAACTCCTGGCACAATTGGAAAAAGGAAATAATTCCATCGGAACGAATGAACCGCGTTTGACGTATCAGCTCGACCGAATGGCATTTCGCTGCCTGGGCCAGCTGAACGCGCGACCGTCCATCAAACGCTCCTTAAATTTATCTAATATTTAATTTCACTCATATTTGATTTACATCTTCCTAAAAATTGCAGACTCTGAATGGGAATACCAATACCAATACCACTTAAATACTTTTTGGATCCAATGTATGCGTTTGTGAAAAAAATGAGTCGCTGCAGTTTGAAACAGGGGAAAAATTAAGAGAATTGTAGAGTATCAATATAGGGGAAGAGGTTGGGTTGTGAGACGGGTTGGGTTGTGAGACAGTCGTTTTTATCCATCGCGCAATCGCGATAATTCCAATCTGTCTGATTTACAAATTTTTGTTTTGACGTCTGCTAGTTTTTGTGCTAGCGCCGAGGTGTATAGACGTGTTGCTTATATTAGATACGGACATCGTGTGTAAACACATCGTGTAAAACTTTTACTCATTTTTTTAAAAACATTATTTTGTTGAGTGAATCAATCGAAAAAGGTGAGTGTGATGCATTTTCATTTAGTGTTTTCCTTACATTTTACGATGCAATATTGAGTTTTGCACATATACGAGAAAAACATTGTTTTTTTCTGTCACATTCGGAATGGCATCATGGTTGGGTTATGAGACACCATAGTGGTTGGGTTGTGAGACACTAGTTTTTTGTACTAGAAACGAACTAGAACTGTCAAATATCGTTGTTTGTGTTAGAATTAAGTGTTTATTTGTCATTTAACGTTTGTTTTGGTTTATTTTTTGAATTTATAATCATGTCAACTCCAAGAAAATCGCCCGCAAACAAAGAAATTAATTTTAATGCCGTGCTTAGTGCCGTTAAAGATCATTTGCTGGAGAAGAAAGGCATAAGAAAGGCTGCCAAAGAATATGGCGTTGATAAGAGCACGTTACAGCGTTATGCGAAGAAAGTTGACAGCAATCAATTTTTTGCCATTCTTTTTAACTTCTTTGGCCACTTAATATCTTTAAAATAAATAAAAATTCATTTCTGCATAAAGTTACATGGGTTTTACTTTATATTTTACCACTTTTAGTTGATTTTTCCGAGTGTCTCACAACCCAACCGCTTTTTTCAGGAAGTCAAAAAACATGTCCTCGAAAAATTGGCCATAAAATTTTACTTGTTGATCAAATCACGAAACTTTTTACATATAAAAGTTGCGTATTTTCTTCACCTTTCCAACGGTATATAAAACTCTTTGATATCTTCATCAAGCAAAAAGTTACAGACCAAAAACAAAACCCGTCTCATAACCCAACCTCTTCCCCTACTATATTGTATTACATACTTATCTATTTAATCTTTAATTACTTACATATTTAATCTGACTCGTATTTGCTTTGCATCTTCCTAAAGAATTTCACCGTATTCGTGTTATTTTTTATCTCACAAATTTTCAAAAATTGATGGCTCTGGATGGGAATATCACCTTAACACTAGGTTTACGGGACCCGTCAGGATGACGGGTTCTAATATTTTTAATTTGCAATTATTAAGATTGCAAAGATGCTTCCCTGAGGAATTATTTACCAAATTTATTTCTTTGGGTATATATTATTGGAAAAATGGCCAAAAATTTGGATAGACGCATATTTGTTATGTTCATAAAATAATGTGGAATAGGTATTTCTAGAGCTCCGTAAACCTAGTGTTAAATACATTTTGGATCCAGTGTGTGCATTTCTGACAGAAATGAGTAGCTGCAGTTTGAAAAATTAAAAGAATTGTAGAATATCAATATATTATGCCAAATAAAAATTGTCTGTATCAATTGCAAGAGACTGGAACCAAATAGGGATTTCCATTAGAACCTTTCTACTGTTTGAAGCTGCACCAGCTTTTGCTACTTACTAATGACGATGATTTATTCTTGGGCCTTAAAAATAATTACGAGAACACGGTCAAAGAAAACTTGATCGTTAATGTAACTGACTTTTTACGATCTCTCTATGACAATTTTCTGGTAACGTGATAATAATGGCAACTGCGTTTAGCAACCTCAACAAATGGCAATTAGATGGAGCAACGTCAGGCGAATAAGCTATCAGTCACAGTTCCTTCGCCGTGGACAGCGCAAACCATTTGGGTAGTGTCAGTCACGTTTTTTGCAAGATTGAATGCAAATGCACAGCCTAATACACAGTGAAATTTCCATCAACTTTCTGCGAGGTATTTTGAAAAGTTAAAAATACTTGGAAATAATGATTAAATTGGAATAATGGGAATCCTTACATTTTATTCATTGTTAGATGTACAATGCTGTACAATGAATATTAAAAAAGTGATTGATAAAATAAAAATATTGAACAGCGAAAACCATGTTTTACACGTACACGCACGTAACACTTCATGTACATCACAGCAAACTCTTTTATACACAATAGTTGTTTTCCTGACCGAATACGCATTTTGATTTTCTGAATATTTTGCATTTCCCGGTGAGTGGAGATCGAAGTTTTCGTGTTTATTTTCCAGAGTTCATTTCTTCGATTGTGGAAAGCTTTCTGTTTAAGTCTAGAAATATTTTCCGCCTGACAATAATGCAATTATGTAGAAAACATCATTTGTTGTTTGACGTGTAATTAACGTCTTATCGTATTTTGACGAGCCAGACATGAATGTTATGCGTTTCATTTTAGATAAAATATTTGATTCGTTTGTAATCGATATTTAAGCATTAAAATAAATGCAGCCATACCAAAAATATAAATTTTCTTTTCCCTTCTAAGACAATTTTTTGCATAAAGACGTTTTAATCACTGTAACTGTAAAGAAAATGGTGCGGCAAGGGGTTAAGACACCGATAAATTTAAACAGAATAAATATTGTAGACCCAAGCAGATTGTTATTGAGAAATAGAGTTTTATTAAAAAAATCAATAGAGTGAATGAAATTGAACGTAAAAGAATTGATTGATAACGTGTTTGTTGGCAGATTATAAAACAGGAAAGCCACGCGATCGAGAACGAGTAAAGATGTTGTTAACATGTTGGAAAACAGTTCGTCTGCCGGCGTTCATGCAGAAAGTCACGTGCCGTGGATTTTACTCGTAGGTGGGAATAACTTTTCCCGAATGGACGTGCGATTGTAGCGTCTCTTCCTGGCGCGTGAGCCAAAGTGACCGAGAAGAACTACTCTAGAAGACCGTAGTGCATTCGCAACGACTATTCGTCGATCGGTCGTGAAATAAGAAAAGTTTGCCTTTTTTGGGGCAGCCACATCGATTTATTTCGCTTGCTAAACTGTGTAACGCGAATTCAACGACGTTTACCACAAACATTGATTCCCAAAATTTCATAGCTCCTCATTAGATGGATGTTTATGCAGTTTCCAATTTTTAAAGACAAATTTTAAGAAACTGGAACGAAATAAAATCCTCGTAGATCTAAAACAAATAAAAATCGTACTATATTCTATCGAGTTTCATATTATACCATTTTTTGAAAATTTTCGCAAGCCATAGATGCACAAACATTTGCAATCTATTCCTCATTACTCTTCATATTTTTCAAGCTTATTTTATTGACCATAATTGTTCAGCCTTCAGAATTCGTACTAACAGGTTTGACACAATTAATTTAAATAATTTTCTGCGATCAGTCGCCAGGATTTGTATCCAGAAACGGATAGAAAAATTTGAGAAGCTAGAAGAATAGAATTTCTAATTAACAACGTCTTCGTTCGAAAGGACTTTTCCTCGACTAATTTTCACTCGTATTGTTTCAAAACTTCCAGAGATAACATGCGTCTGAACTTTCTGCTTGGTATCATTTACTTAAAGTCTGCTCTCTGTTAAAACTTTACAAATTATAACTTTGGAAAGTTAATGCATCATGGCATGTATCGGTACCAATTTCTGACACACTGTCAGTTCTCTTTCAAATTAATTTAGTCACGTTGCCGTGTTGAAGTTTTTTATATTTCACAACTTGTTCGGTTCCATTCCGGTTCAATTGTGGTGTGAATCGATCAAAACTGAGGTAATTTAATTCTCTGTTCTCGATCCATCAATCCTGAAAATATAGCATTTCCAGAATACTATAATGGATAAGTATCTTAACCATTAAGGATATTTAGTGTCATTTATTCTCATTTAATGGAAATTATACAACTGAAGCGAACATTCATATTTATATTCCATTAATGTTACTTTTACTATATTTACTTTGTAGGGAGATTATTTTATTAAATAGTGTATAATACGGAATGTATAAACAGCGGATCTTTATGCAAAATAAAAACTTTCTACCTGATTTTCAACAAACTGGAGTGAAACAGAAATTTATTTTCTTTCTTACTATTTACATTGACAGCATTTTTTAATTCTTCTAATGTTTTTACTGTTTTAAATTGCACTTACTCATTTCTGTCACAAATGCATAAAATCCGCTGTCTAGTAATGTATCAAGAGAGGCGTCAATATTAACAGAAAGTTAATAGTTAACTGACAGTTTTGGGAAGAATAAGGTTTCTAACAAACGATTGCGTCAATCTTACAAAAATTACGAAATCCAAGAATGATATGTTAAATATTTTCGTAAAAAAAGAGTATTGGCAAAAAAGCTCGGACACGTGTCTGCTAATTTTGCGTCTAGAGTGACCACAAAAGGTTAAATTATAATTAAAATTGGCTACCCCCCACAGATGCGACCTCGCTTTTGAGTAGACTGAAAGAAAGAGTGATCTCTCCTGAACAAGATCTCCTGAAGATTCAGAACAGAGTCTGATTTATATATATGTTATTAATTTCCTTCAAACCGAGATAAATTTCTATTTCGGTTTTGTTAATGTATAGTTATTGGAGAACATGTAGGTATACAATAGATATATATTTTCTCCTCTTTTAGAATATCACGAACTACGAAAACCGTTCTAATCACTGAAACCGTAAAATGAATCGTAGGGCAAAGTGTTAAAGCATTTTTCCAGCATGTCGAGGTGAGCTTAGGTGAAGTTTCACTTGATCCGGCAGAATTGAAGATACTTGACGTAGATAGATATCCTATCCTCGTACATATACATAGTTATGCGCGTGCGAAGCTGCTCTCGGCACCTATTCGCATGATACACCTGACCACGTTGAAATTCTGAGGTTAACAGTGTAAACGTACGTGTCGACTTCTTCCCCCGTTGATATTCATGTATTCATAGCCGGCAACATTACCGGATTTGTATTAGCGCCACAGGTGGCGATGTTGATTTAACTTCGACCGGTTCGTAAAACTTAGAACAATCGGCCATCCAATCGAGAAGCGAAATTGAACGGGGTTCCGTGCCGGAAAGAATCGAACTAGACAATAAACTTTCTATTTATTGCAGCGCGCCCGCCCGCGTTCTCCTTCCGAAGATCCTCCTGGGAATAATTTAATAAATTGTTTCTCGACGTCCCGTAACGCGATTCGTCAAACACTTCGAAATTCTATGGGCCACCCTGTATATAACATCTTACTCTTCTAGACTATTGATTTTTATGCATTTGTGAAAAAATTGGCTGCGTGAAATATAAAACAGTGAAACATTAGAGAAGTCTAAGAATATTGTTATGATGTTTTCAATGTAAACAATCGATTAAGGGATCACGTGAATTTTTATTTGACTCGTGCTGCGCCCACAATCGTTGCAAAATATTTTTATTTTGCATAGAGATCACCATAGGGAATTCCTCGCCAACGATCTTAATAATATATTTCAAGGCCATTGGAATCGGTAAGAAATTCCCTATGGTAATTAATTATTTCTTTTTATTTGTACAAATTACAAAATGCGGATAGCTACGTTTTTTTAAAGCAATGTAAAATAGTCGCTTTTAGACTTGCACACTCGAAACATTCTTGTTGTCACATTTAGAAGCTCATAGTATGCGTTTAATTAAAACTGGAAGCAATAAATGACGGTAAAATTTAAACTGAATATTGCATTAGGTGTTTCCATCGTTTAATAATCGTTTGCAGACATGAATTAATTTCATTTGATACATAATCAAGTATTCGTCGCTGTTACTTACTGGTTTAATATTAATTTTAGTTTTTAAAGAAGTCGCGCGCTGTCCCCGTCGCGTCGGGGCCGTTCTCGTGTCGGTGAAAAGCAGTTAATTATCAAACAACCTAACAACGGACGAGGGATTTCGCTGCGAGTGAATTTTCAGGGTAGCCTTAATTATCAGAGAGCTGCGCAGCTTGTATGACAAGCAACATTTAATCATGAAATAATAAGTCTTCAGTTATCACTTGGCCGGTTTCACTTGTCTGTTTCACTGTTCCAAAGCCGAGTTTCGCCAATTTACGAGTCAGCCTTCTCTGTACAGTGGCAGTATCCACGAAGATATTCTTAGACTTCTGTAAGCGAGTTTCCAGAACAAATATAATCGTGGTAGTACCGCGTAAATACAATGCTTTAATCTTTTAGCGGAAATTCGGAATTGTTACACGGCCCAATTTGATCCGCCTAAGAACTCTTCCAGTTTTCGTTCTCAAAATATCAACTCCGTTTATTCCTACTAGGTATATTTAGAACTGTAGAAGAGAAATATTCTCTTCCACTTCTCAAGAAATATTTCTGGAAGGGTAGCACACAATACAACATGCAGAAATATTCGAGTAAAATTACTAAGCAGCTGAAAACAATTTTGCCATTATTTTTCAGCGTTTCATCGTCACCAACCATTTGGAATGATACTCCCAAAATTTTCTTCGATATGACATTTTCAGATCAGTGATGGGCGCGGTAGGGGCCCCTCAAACGCCTGCTTCCCCCTCCAGCCTCTCTTTCGTGCTGGTGGGGGGTTTATCTCAATTGAGACAAAAGAACAATAATGATTCTACAAAACGTGCATGAACTTAAGATGGTCAGATGTGGTTAAATTATTTTAGCTAGAAGTTTTAGGATTGGAACATTCTGGATGGCAAAACGTTGATACACGCAGGTGCTTCGGTACACGTGAAATGGGTCTATAATTTCACCGTTGATATACGTATAGCAGCGGGGGAGACAGCCATCTTTAAGGAAATTAAGAGGGCACAAAACACTGTTTCATTCACCTTGAATTTCTTCGTGAACCCATTCGTCGCATAATAACATTTCGTTTCTTTGACGACACCGTCGCCTGATTTAACAACCGCGGCACGGTACCCAGCTGGTTATAAATATACCTGAAGCCGGTCGCTACAACTAGAGAGCCTTTTATCTCGTTAAAAAGGGATTCGAGCGGTCCAAATATCCCAGATTCCGTAGAGCCGGGAATTTGGTAGAATTTAATTCGAAGAAGCGGAAGAACGGCACGCTCTCGCTCTCACTTCGCATTATCCGTGGCAACTCCTTGCATTCATCTTCCGTATCCGGTTGCACTGATATTCCTGCATGGATATATTCTCGGCGTTGTTGAAATAATGACCGCTCCGTTGAACCGTTCCTGCGAATCCCGCAGTATCGCCGTCCATTCGTTTCAGCGCGCCACCAGTTTCAATAAGAATTCACCTAGAAGCAGACTTAAAAATATTTGTGCCAAAATGTCAACATTTTTAAATATCTATATACTATCTACTTTATAAATGCAGATTTAATCATCATCAGTAGGTACAATATTTGCGTTTAAAATATACAAGTAGACAGCGGATCTTTAAGCAAAATAGAAATTTATCTTTTTTCTTAATATGTATGACAGGTTGAAAATAATATAGCAGTATTATCAAAATATTCTAATATTTTTACTATTTTAAATTGCACCTACTCATTTGTGTCATAAATGCATAAAGATCATAATTCACAGTCCAATGAAACATAAAAACAATTTTTTTCTTGCTACGTTACATGTAAAAACTCCAATTTCCATTTTCCAATCACTTTTAAAAGTAATAATTAATCGTTGAACAAGCACCATCTTCAAACAAGTGACGAAATGGTTACAAACAAAATTAATTTATGAAATTGCAAAATAGAAATTTATATTTTTTCTTAATATGTATGACAGGTTGAAAATAATATAGCAGTATTATCAAAATATTCTAATATTTTTACTATTTTAAATTGCACCTACTCATTTGTGTCATAAATGCATAAAGATCATAATTCACAGTCCAATGAAACATAAAAACAATTTTTTTCTTGCTACGTTACATGTAAAAACTCCAATTTCCATTTCGCGATCACTTTTAAAAGTAATAATTAATCGTTGAACAAGCACCATCTTCAAACAAGTGACGAAATGGTTACAAACAAAATTAATTTATGAAATTGTAAATTTCGTTAGAGTGAATTTCAATCTTGGTAAGCTGGATAATGTCGCTAATAATTTTCTACTCGGAGCATATATCGAGGAGTTTGCAGAGCGCAGCAATACTGGAAAATTAATAATACATTTAATTTTTCATCGGCAAACCTGGCGCTATTTAATATCTGTGTGCAGCCGCGACGACTTAATTGCATCGCCAAGAACGTTTACTCTAACGCGTGTAACAATTTTATCCATTCCCGTAATCGCTGTCGCGTGTTTCCATTTTCTCGCATTCAATCATTCCGCATGGAATTAACTATGAGTATTGTATGTATATCGTGCAGAATTAACGGAGAGGCGAGGGTGCAATAAAGCTTGCAGGGAACACGTTATTCGAATAATGGAGCGTTTAAATAATAATACAACACTCGGATAATCGAAAGTTCGGATGCTAATTATGCGAACAATCGAGCTACAATTCTGAAAGGACTGTGGGAGAACAATGCCACGGTAGTACGGATTTCATAGAAAATAAATACCAAGTGTAAATCTGCTATTTACATAACTTTTCTTCGTTCCTTTCGAGAGAATGTCCATGCGACTTAATTATACACAGTAGCACACTAATTACAGTAATGTCTGGCTTCACGGTATACTTTCCAAGTGGCAATTCAAATTATATGAAATTTATTGTGTGATGTCTGCTTTACCTGCGTTATCTATTTTTTAATACACATTATAATTCCTGATATTGAAATTTTGACTTTGATAAGACTTAAGACTTGTATACTGTAATGTTAAAGGAAAAACAATTTACACGGTTAGAAACTCTGTACTTGCAACTGCAGGTAATCCAATGACTAACTTTCACAAAGAATTTCAAGTTAATCACTTAAGAATTAACTGACTTATACGTGCGCCAAGTTTCGAAATTGTCGATAAGACTGTAAAAGTTCCCGAAACCATCGTTGTGGTTTGCCCCTATATAAATTATAACTCCCTTAACCTATTTAAGTTTGCCACCTTACACACAGTACAGCTCGTTAAAAAATATTAACATACGCTCAAACTTCATGCTATGAATAAACA
Source organism: Lasioglossum marginatum (assembly GCA_028455795.1). Classification (NCBI taxonomy): domain Eukaryota; kingdom Metazoa; phylum Arthropoda; class Insecta; order Hymenoptera; family Halictidae; genus Lasioglossum; species Lasioglossum marginatum. Next base: position 2,769,104 of record CM052255.1, on the reverse strand, counting down.
TTTGCATCAAGTAAAAGCTACGAATATACTAATAATTAGATTGCGGATTTTTATGGAAATCCAAAAGGTGCATAGATATTTATTTTTAAAAGTACTTTTAAAATCTACTCATTTTTGTCATGAATGCATAAAATTCACAGTCTACTAGTGATACTAATATTACGCTTCTTTCGAATTTTTCAGACATTTTCAACCCTCCTCAATCCCATTCTAAAGCGAAAATTCATAAAATTTCATATAAACCGGTTTCGGATTTGAATGGGCCAATTTTACAATGCACTTGTAGAATTTTAAAAAAGTCTGTATACATGCATCTTTTGCGGCGATAAGTGCACAGTTTTTTTAAACGGTTCTTCACACATTTACTGTACATTTCGTGCCGCATAGAATCAGAGTCGCCAGATGAGGGGAAAGAGTTACCCTCTCTCTGCCGGTACCAGATTAGTCACGTGACATTGCGACACGTGCGCGACAGAGACGAAACGCGTCACGTGACCGGATCGTGAAGCGTGGGGGAATAGCGTCGTAGAAGGGGAAGCTAGAGTCGGGACACAAATCTAATCTGGCGACTCTGCGTAGAATACATGTGCACAGTCTTTTTAAACAGTTTGTCGAACGCGGTTGTACAGAATGTCACAAAATTATATGTCGCGGACTCCATAGCGTGATTCTACACCCCCTATTTAATCGAAAATGGCATAAGGAACCCCCCGCAAAATTGACCTTGAACGTGAAAAACAGAATAAAAAGAACCAAAATTTTTTTAAGATTTAAGACTTATTCTTCAAACAAATGTCGTTGTTCTTCACGTGCAAGGTCAATTTTGCGGGGGTTCCTTATGTCATTTTCGACTAAATCGGGGGTGTAGAATCGCGCTGTTGTCCGCGACATATAATTTTGTGACACCGTGTGCAGTCTACTGTGGGGGTGTTCACGCTATTACTAGCCAGCGTTTTCTTGTTAATAATAGATATTAGAAAAAAATGAAGGAGGAGAAAGTAATACTATTTTCTGCAAACAACGTAATTCTTTCATTTCTGACTCCGTTTTCACTTTTAAAGAATTAAAAGCCGTTATTCCTAGAATGTATGGGTCGGAAAGAAGGTTCGTAGCGTTTTCAAATGAAGAATCGAAGATAAAATTAAGTTTATTCAATAACACGAGAAGTTACCTCGAAAATGGCCAAAGGTAATCTCGAAGTTACCTGGAAAATATGTTTTCGAATAAATATCTGAATTTTAGCTTTCAATTTTAATTTACAAACGCTACGAACTCTCGTTCCAACCCGATAGAATAGCTTGTAGAAAACAGGCTTGCTTTTTCATGTTTGATTGTTCTCCAATGTTTATAATTTGCAAGATGGACGCTGGATAGGAGCAGCGTGGAGACGAATAGCCTGTCTACGAAATGAGCGATAGATATAGCTGTCTGGCACGGAGTAATCGACGGACAAGTGAGATCGTTTCTGTTTCCAGATTACGACAGGAATTACGGTCACGGTCCGGCATCGATGAGGCCGCCAGGTGAGCCTCCGGTGGACGCGCTGAGTCTGGCCGTTTCCCATCGGGCTCAGCTCGTTCTTCATCTTCTGGTGAGTCTGCTGTCACTACTACTTCCAGCCATCCGAAGGTGATTCTCACGTCGCGGGAACGGGGCTTCCAGTTCTAGTGTTTATTGGACGGTGACCAGACCGGAGGCGGCTGCCAGTTTCCGGCGGGCCGGCTCCGGCTGGCTGATGGACGAGTGCGACGAGGCAAGACGCGCTTGAAATTATTTTCATACTAAAAGTGGACGTATACAGAGAGAGAGAGAGAGAGAGAGAGAGAGCAAAGAGGATATTATATATATGATATATAATACAAAAGATATATATATATATATAAATATAAATAAAACAAAAAAAAATATGATATGTTGTGTAAGTATACTGCCGTGAGTATGAAAGAATCCTTAGGCTTCTGGTTGACGATTATTTTCTGACGCGCAATGTTTCTCGTTTGTTCGTGGACAAACAACAAACAAACAAAAACGAGAGATAAACTCTCCGCGACAGTTTACGACGCGGACAGAGGAAAGAGGTACAACCGAATCTCGAGGGCTGCGATTCGCGTATGGTCTTGTCTGTACACTTTCGATTCGAGCGTACTGCCAACCGGTTTTTTAATCAAAAAGAGGAGCGAAGCGTGTCTAGATAATTCAATTAGCTCTTATTTACGCGAGAGCTCGTATGGGGGAAGGAGAGTCTCTTTGTTTCAGCCAATTACCCGTGTAAATATCGCTGACTCCAGAAATAGTCCGAGGAAATGCATACCGGCGAACCGTTTCGCGCCTTCGTCCGTAAGGAGGTTTCGTGTTTCGAGTGTTAGATAAACGTTCGCACGCGACACACGTCCGTGGAATATGGAATTCGATATCCAAAGCCTAAAGACGCTCTCCTTAACACGACGCGACGGTGCGGTGATGTGTACGTCAGTGCTGTCCGAGCGTTGCTCGCCGCGGTGAATCGAGCTTTCCCATCTTTGAATGTGTCGCCAAGGATATCGCTGCTGCCACTGCCATCGCGTCGAACGCGATAAAATCTTTGTATCTTATACAAACTTAATTATACTATTAATTATACTATTCAAATCACCTCAGAAATCACTCCTTTCAAAGGACTACAACATTTTTGAGACACCCTGTATGTTACGTACATGTAAAATTGGCACCTCTCCAACTGAGAACAGATTTTTAATTTTATATTAATTTATTTATGACACATGTGCAAATTTTATTCTTTACTCAGACGATCGAAATAGAATTTTCTTTATCATAAAGTAGTGAGTAATGTTATTGAATGAGATGGCGTTTAACAAACTATCGTTTTGAAATTACCCCGCAAACGCTGAATTACGAATGTTCTAGTTTTTATGTTCTGGCTTTTTATGCGTCAAACCCGGCCTCACTGTTATCACAGCATTTGCGGAAAATTTTACTGTCTTTGTTTTGAAACGGGTTATGAGAAATTAAACGTGTTGCGAGAAAAATGTTGCAGTTTTCAGTACGAGTACTGCGAAAATATTAGAGAGAAAAGTAGGTAGCAACATATTGTTGAGGCTGCCTGGTTTACCTTACTTTTAATTTCCAACTCGATATTCCTTAGACAATAAAATTCATTCTGTTACTTTTCCTAAAATTTCCGTCTAGAGTTGGGCAAACTTTGGACAAACGTTTGAAGACAAACGAATAAAATTTGATTCGACGCTATCGAATAAATATCCAGCCGAATAAAAATTTGTCTAGATGGAAATTTATCCGAATGGGATTTCATTCGAGTGAGAATTTATCCAGTACAGGGATGAGTTGAAATTGATCTGAAATAATCGAATAAATGATGAATTATTCGATAGAATTGTTAGGAGAAATGAATAATTTCTTATTCGACTAAAAAGAATTTATTCGAATAATTATTTCAGGTAAATATTTATTCGGAATAATTCGAATGATGCCCAACTCTGCTTCCGCTAGTAGCAATATTTCACAGTGAGCAAAGGGTTAACCATTTGGACTTGAAGCAATTTTAATTCCGAAATCAAGACATATTAGCATGTTAAAAAAGTTTCAGGACTAGTCAAATAATACGTACTATTCATTTATTTATCAATTTTTATTTTGTCATCGACAAAATAATCTCCATTGCTAACAATTCAATTAAACAGCGGAATCCTTTTCCAAAACTTACTGTGTCCTTATTTGATTTTTTACGCTTTTCTATTAAATATGGCCGTTCTTTCCTTTAACAACAGTCTACATAATCTTTTTTACACTATTCAAATGAAATTGAACCCGTCTTCTCATACGACATTTGAAGTTTTAGCTATTCCTAGAATACAGAAGAATCGAATAACTTAAAAACTGTTTGGAATAATGATATCAGAGGGTTAAAGTAGAAACGCGTGACGGAGGAAACGTCCAACGGCTTCGAGAGATGGGCGAGGTCTGAGACCGGAGGACAACAGTGACGTACGCGACCGTCGATCGATGAGAATCACTATTTTTTCGAAATATTCGCGAGCTGTAGCCCCGGTGCGCGGCGCGGCGTACGCGCGACGATCTCATTACTCGAGTGCGAAGGAGAAAGGCGGAGAACTATCGGCACAGTTATCTCCGTCGTTGGCTCGCTGGCCGACGAAATGCAGCTCTTCGGTGCATATAATGAATGCATATACGTACGCATGGAAGGATAAACGAAATCGCAAATACACATTACATATACATATAATCGAATCGTAGTTATGTTTGGGACGCGAGCTCGACGTTTCATTAGCCGTTCGAACGACGCGATGCGTGCGTGCGTGGACTGAAGCGAGAGAGAGTGAGAGTGGAAGAGAACGAGAGAGAGAGAAAGAAAGCGAAAATGTGTGAGTGAGAAAGAGAGAGAGAGCTGGGTCACACCATACGTAATTATACACGCGAGATGCGTACTATTCGGTGAATTTAATGGACGACCCCGCGCGTTCCCGCGGAGAGATGACGGCCGTCGTCGCGTAGCCTCGAATCATCAGCGACGGTGTCTTCGAGCAGAGAGCTTCGTCGTTTCAGTTCAATTATGCATCGCCGTGCGCGAAGAACGGGGAACGTTCTTCCGCGGGCTACATGTCGACGACAATATTTTTAGCTTTAATGAGACTTAAAGTATAGAACGACGTAGAGCAAACGATTCTGGGACACATTCGCCGTGGAACTTCCATCGAACGCAGTGGAACCTTCATTGTCTACCTCGAATCGTTAGAAACGGGGACGAACAGAGTTTCCTGTAACTTGCTCTAATGTCTGGCTAATTGTCTAGAACAGGCATGGGCATTTTGTCTCAATTGAGACGAGACCGTCCCCACCACAGCGCCCAGTGTCCCCCACCAGCGTCCTCCGATAGAGGTTGGTGGGGGAAGCAGGCGTTTGAGGGGCCCCTACTATTTACATCAGATTATGACCTAACCCAGACCATTCACTTCTTGTCTAAACTATTTTTCTATATAACACATATTATTCAAGTAATTTCCATTTAAAGTCTATATTATAATACAATACCTTTTTTAAATTATGACTAATTTGAAAGGAAATGATCATTTCTAGTTTAAACCACAGTTATTAAAATTAGTCCCGACTTACTTGCAAGATTGGTATGTGTCATTCACTAATAATTTAATATCAATAATACTAAATTGAGGATTCTTCATTTGGGACGAACTGCATCGTGGGCGTCCATAGATACAAACGCAGAGTATCAAAAAGAAGATTAATGAACCCAGTAACTTATACCACCATGAATCGAGATTCTAAAACTGAATATATATTGTCGATGTGCATTTTCAAACTAAAAAACGATACAAATGCAATTATAAAACTGACCGTAGCATTTCGTGTATTGCAATTCAATCCCTGTTATGGGAGACATTATCCCAGTGAATTATTCTTCCGAATGCAAAATGAATCGACTTTTCAAATAAACAATCAATTCGACTTTGTACGAAGCAGTGTATATGGTTTGCCAAACTGTATGAATAATGGAGGTTCCACTGTACATAGTTTAGGTAAAATACCACTTTTTTGGAACTCTTTTCCTGGTCTACGGATATTACATTGCTATACTTTTTTAATCCAGATAGTAATAATCACAGGTGAAGGAAATCGACAGAAAAGGGCTCTTGACAATACATTGTAATAGATTCTACAAATAAATTGTTCTGAAATACATTTGAAATTTCGTTCGAATCGAATATAGGTAGTGCAACTGTCATTGGAAAGTTTATAATCACGCGCAACTATACCGATCAAACGCGTCATTTTTCGATTAATTGAAAAATTCAAAACACACTCAAAACGACCAAAAATATTCTACTTAATCATTTTGCATTGTCCACACGAAATCCTAACCATCTCTTTTCATAGTAACCTGTTTACAAAACATTAGAGTGTAATGCTTTTACAATTTTACAAATTTTCTATAAATAATTCGCTGATGAATATTCTTCAACAGTTCTGTCAACATATCCTCGACATTGTGTTCGAATTTCTATAGTAATAGTAATAATAATAAATCTCCAAATTGTAGGTAACATACAGTTTAGTATTATTATTAGACTGCGGATTTGATGCATTTCTGACAAAAATGAATAGGTGCAATGCAACACAGTGAAAATATCAGGCGACTTTAAGACTGTGATTATATTACTCGTGACTTATTACTAGACTGCGGATCTTTATGCAAAATAAAAATGTTCTGCTTGATTGTGGGAAGCAGGAATAAAATAAAAATTGTTTACATTCCTTAATGACTTTGCTACAGTAAAAAGAACATTACGATATTCTGAAATTTTCCAATCCTTTACTGTTTTATATTTCACCCAACCAATTTCATCATAAATGCATAAAGATCCGCAATCTACTTATTACTAGACCGCGGGTTTTATGCATTTATGACAAAAATGGACACGTACAATATAAAGCAGCTTAATCAGATAATTAAAAGAAGAATACAATTTTTATTTGGCTCCTGTATCCTGCAATCAATGCGTACATTTTCTATTTTGCAAAAAGATCCGCGGTCTACATATTACTATTATTAACAAAAGGAATAATTGTCTATGCAGCTCCTTTTCCTCGGAATCGACGCAGAAAACTTTCATTTTGCATAAAGATCCGCCGTCTAATTATTATTGTTTAGACACTGCCGTATAGTAACCACGTGTTCAGAGAAGTATATTTACAAACTTGTACAATTTTGTAAATTTGAGTAGACTTAAGCCAAAGTGCATAGCCGTTCTCCTGATATTAGAACGTTTCCGTAACAACAGTATACCAGTTCGCAGCATGATTTCGAAACGAAAAAATGTCTCGCTCGATATACGTTACCATGAACATTGTGATCCTGAGGGCAGGTGATTCTAAACTTTCCAACGATGGCGCGCCATCATGAGAGTGCTTCTAGCCCAGTTCTATTTCCGGCCTGCATCGACTTTGCACGTGCATGCAATTCTGGCGGGATAACCGCGAAACGTAAACGCGTCTTTGCCGATTAATTCTGTAAATATTGTAGATATGTTGTGCTGTGATCAATCCTAATCGTCGTTTAGCGCGCGTGGGGATGATTCGAGGCTGCGATTGTTAATTGAGAGTGCTGACAAGCGAGTGTTGTGAATAGCATATACACTAATTGTTTCGGAAGCGGTGTATGACGATGATCGTACGAGGACATTGTAACCAGTAGACGAAAAAGAACAAGAAAAACGAGAAATCGAAGCTGCAGCGATATCATAGATATGTCGTATTAAATAATTATGATACCGTTATTAATGTATCATGCCCGACGGCTTTACTATAACGCGAGAAATTTTTATCCGATTTCGCCGGGCATTGAAAGCGATCCGCGAAACGAGAACTAGATGTAGATAGTGAAGCTGTCGGTCTGAATATCTTAATAAATCGAATACATGACTGCCATTATAAATGACTACTTGATTTCCACTTCGGAATCTGTTGTGTTATCGTTCTCTCTTTTAACCCTTTGCACTCGGAGCTATTTTAACTGGAAAATTAAACGTTTCTTCCGATCTAGAATAATTCCATTCTGTACTATTCTTTTCATTTAATGCATATGAAATTTTGATATAATACCTCAAACAGTACTTTAATGTGGAGTAATTGTTTAGATAATGCTACAGCAATTTTTAGCGGTGACTCTGAGTCATCACTCGTGTGCTAAGGGTTTACACCGGAGGTACAGTGATCCACGGTTAGGGTTTCTGTTGCTATTACTGTGCTAACATTGTTTGGGGGCCAGTTAAAGAGGTAGTCTCATTTCTAGGGTTGCAAGGGTGCGGGATGCGCCCTCTCATTTCTCGATAATGCAAAGCTGGGAGTTTTCAGTAGTCAAAATTGCTAGATAAAAGATCAATCTAGGCCGCAGTCGCCCCCAAATTTCCTATTTTTGCGTTTACATTATTCGGGAGCATAAAGCTGCTACAGCTACATGCTGCTGAATAATGCAAATAATGTAAACGCAAAGATACTGCGACCTAGATCGATCTTTTATCTAGCGTTTTTGGCTACTAAAAAAGTTTAAAAGTAAAAAACCCCATTCTTTGCATTATCGAGAAAGTGCATCCCGCACCCTTGCAATCCTGAAAACGAGACTACCCCCTTAACTCGAGTACCAAAAATTTTGGTGTACTTTATTATTTCCTAAGTTGTTAATTTAGATAGTTTCATTTTTTTTACCTGCCTAGATCCGCCCTGCTCGCAAGCAGAATTGCGCTTTTTTAGTATCGCAGCATTTGTTTTTTCTCTCTCTCCTTATCCAGAGATAAGGCTCTGCTGAGCTCGAGGCACTAAGTGGTAGGGGAAGAGTGGGGATGGATCGTGGACATCTCACTATGTGAAGTTCAGAGACATTTAACCGTGGATTACTGTACCAAGCAGTCTGCGACTGGATTTGATTTGATTAACACAAACAGCAACATTCCGTTCGTTTTAGTTGACTTTTGTTTATTCAATCCATTGAATAAATCCCTACCAGAACACTGTTACTTCCCTGTTGGATTTCTGGATTATTTACAAACAATCAAAATAAATTCTACTGTGAAAAACGATCACTTTCTGCGTGTTTATTTCATTCTATAAATAATTACTGGACAGCGGATTTCATGCATTTATGACGAAAATGTAATTTAAATGTCATTTACAGTCTATTAGACATAATAAGACAGAAAATGAATTTCTATTTCACTCCAGTTTGTTGCAATCCAGGTGGAAAATTTTTATTTTCCATAAAGATCCGCTGTGTAATAATTATCAAATCTTCAGTTTGATTTTGAGGGCCATGGATTGTGTACCTAATAAAAGCAGAAATTTTGATCGTCCTTAATGCTGTAGCATTTCAATTGTTCCCTTCCTTTTTTATTGAAAAGATAGTAGCAATTTCATAAAATCAGAAAGCGTTCGAAGGTAAGTGCGTTTTACTTGCAATATGCTGTTAACTCCCGCACGTTCCGTAGGAATGTTCATTGCGTTCTTGCTTCACACTCTGGTTCACCAAATTGTGTTCCATCCGCGACTTCGCATTTAGGAGAAATTTATCATATTACCTTGAGGCTGGAAGTGGGTTAATTCTCACACGAACTGCGTGCGAGGATTGCCACAGCAAAAATAGTTGCGTGATATTATACATGCCGTGTTCTTTATTCAGAATAACTGAATATAAATTCGATTCGACATTAACGTTATTACACTTATGAAAAGTCAAGTTGGCAGCGTCTGTAAAGAGTATGAAAAAAGTATGGGCCCCTATCTTAAATACGAGGATACTCGATGAATAGATTAGGACCGTCTCCTTTGCGCCATCTTATTTATTCATAAATATACATGTCACGATGCATTTTCAGATGTTACAGCGGTCTCATTTCTTTTTTTATATTATGCTGTCCCGCTTATATTTATCTAGCATCCTTTTCGGAGGTAAGTGTGAATATTCCATATTATTGTTAGCGTAAATCAATTTCTAACGAACAGATTTTTACCGTACAATATCATTTACCATTGTAAACCTATCTTCGATGGTTCGGTGTACACCGTAGCGAATGAAAAACAGAAGTTCCGTGATTTCGGAATTTAATGATTATCACAGCGATCTTTATTTAATGTTAAAGTTTGCGTTAGCAACGGTTTCCATGACTTTAGTTCCTGAAATATTAATGCTTTTTTTTTTATCAAGATATACGGTTTCGGTATCTATACGAATTCGTAATGATCTCAAATTCTAAGTGTACACGGTTATGTACATTTTGTGTGCTATGACAAAACGTGCTAGTTATGGAATAAGTATAGTATTAGATATAATCTTTTACACGCATATCGAATCTAATGAATATTTACGATTTTTATAAGTATCTATCGTCTTTACAATCGTTTTACAAATGCTGAACTTTTCGACAATATTTCTCTAAGTTCCTCCTTTCGGCTCAATTATGAATGGAAATAATTACCATCCGACTACGTGGCATGATCCTGCACGCAACTATAATAATCCTCTGCGGCTGTTCGGAAGTGTGACAAGTTTCGTGCCTGCAAGAGCATTTATGGTTGACCTGCAATGGTACACTATCACTGTCTCCTTACAATCCCTCCGCGTCGACGTCGTCCGCAAAGCAAACTGGTAAAGCGCCATAGCGTTGTAGAAAGGACAAGGGAGACGTCAGGCTGAGGCGAATCAGACCCTCGGATCTTCCTCATCCGGATGATAACATAATAATCTTTTGAAACTCCGTGACGTGGCAGGATGTCCTTTGAGATATTGAATGTGTCCGAATAATTTCCACGTGTAATCAAACCAATACGTCGAAGGAATGATCGGCCCGATTCTTTGCACTGCGCAACGTTTAATTCGATACCCAACGTATGATCTATGAGCAACAATTACTCTTTCTAGGTTCTCTCGTTTTCTTCTTATAGATTCAAGTCAAATTAGCACTCGAGTGGTTAGCGTTCAGAGTCACCACAAAAAATGCTGTACCATTATCCAAAATATTGTTTTCATTATAATTAAAGTTTTAAGAAAGTGGAATCAAATAAAATCCTATTTCTAGTGGAAACAGCCTTTGTAGATCGAAAATAAATAAAAATTGTACTAAATTCTATCGATTTTTGTATTCGAAAATGTTCGTATGCCTTGAATGCATAAAGATCCGCAGTCTACTAATCAATTACTAAACATTTAAGTATTGTATGAGGTGTTATGTCAATATCATATCCATAAGATTAAAAAAAAATCATATGATAATAAAGGTAATAATAAAGGAGAAATGTTTAATTTTCAAGTTAAAATAGCTCCGAGTGCAAAGGGTTAAAGTTTTTACAAACAAGTTAAACTATGCGTTTGAAAAAATGTTTCAGAGGAAATTTGAATAGTATTTTTCCTGAGTGAATGCGTGAAGGTCATAGCAAGGTCAACTTCGTTTTTCTGAATGGAAAGACGTATTTGTTAATACATCAGCGTTAACGCAACAAAACCAATAAATTACAGCGATCAGCGCAAGAAACGATATTAAAGCAAACGGAACGGTGGAAAATAAGAGATTCAAGGCGTGAGTTGGTGTTGCAGGGGATGGGGGCGTCTATCCGGCTTGTCCGCGAGACAAATTTATTATCCGTATCGGCAACATCGCAAAAAGTCAATTACATTCACGATTAATCGATCGAATGCTCGTGATCCCGCGGAACTGTGGAAGATAAACGTTTATAAACGCGTTCAGGGGAGGGGCGGACGGGTGAAAATTTTTCCTTCGATTCCACAGTACCACCCCGCCCGCCATCGAGCCCCCCACTTCCGCGCAGTCATTGTTCCTGCCATGCCACTTTAACAATACCTCCGATCGATTTCTCTCGCCGAACGCGAGAGACAAATGTGTATGTGTGCCTCACGGTTCCTTACCCCGCGTGAACTTTTTTCCAGGAAGACACGAGAAAGGTTAGAGCAACATCGACATTTTGCTACCCACGACGCTCCTCGCCCCATCATTTTTCTCTTCGTCGCTTTCTTTCGCCACGGCGATTCCTTCGGCTGCCGGCGTTCTTTTCACGTTCCGCGCACAGATTTCGGTAAATGGACGGATAATCTGTCCGGCGAATGTGTTTGATCGCGCGAAGCCAGGGGTGGATAAAATAAACGCCCTTGTTCACGACCGCGTCCGTTTTATCCAGCGGATTTTCTTTCTATTGGGGTGCTGCAAAAATAGTCACGACTCGATTGTTGTTCGTAATTATTAGACAGCGGATTCTATGCATTTATAACAAAAATGAGCAGGTGTAATTCGACACAGTGAAAACATTAGTAGAATCTAAAAACACTGTTGTACTATTTTCGAAGACCAATTAGACATATTGAGAAAGAAAATAAGTTTCTATTTCACTCCAATTGGTTGCAAATCAGGTAGAAAATTTTTATTTTGCATAATTGATCCGCTGTCTAGTAATTATGAAACTGGTCTAACAATTTTAATGAAATTTATACAAGATATAGTCCGTTGAAAAATATTTCACACGGATTTATTTTAGGGGTTGAAAATCGCCCTCAACTTTGGGGATGAAAACCCTGTTTTTGCTACATCTCAGAAACTAGAGGACAACTTATTTGTTTAAACAATATTTAAAAAATTCATCTTTTTGTTGGCAATTTTTTAAATTAATTGTTTGTCGATGTTTATGTAACTTCGTGTATGTAAGTTACGGACCAAAATAGGGGATACATGTTTCTGGAATTCTTTGGTTTCTGTCATTCAAATGAAAAAAAAATCATTTAACACATTTACTGCAAGTTGAATTCGTTTGGAAATCGATTCATTGAAATGTCAAACACAAAACTCTTTTTATCGTAATTCTGTAAATATTTGTTATCATCTAGTGTACGTGAACGGTAGTTAAAAATTGTTGTAGAAGCTTTCATGTACAAACTAAATAGCTCGGACAACTGTCTACATAATGTCGTATAAAATTTACACGGTTTCCTCCGAAATATTTGCTAATGAAATACAATTCATAATTTAATATCAATTCTCGAAGTGGAGTATTCATTTATTCAGGTCCCACTTGAAAGTCACAAGCGCGTTGCCGCTGACAAGCATGCATACGTTCTGTCAAAACTGCAGCAATCAATTTCTTATAAAAACATGCGTCCGCGATTGCAGCTCGCGGTGCAAACGTGACACGAATTGGTGGCCGCAGAAATAAATAAACGTATGATCCGTAGCACAAGTACTAGCATTATTCAGGACCACTCAATCGCTGCGTGGCGTATGTTAGCTACATATCGTAGTAAACAATACCGCGTGCCTGTTCAAACTCGTGAAAACGACACTAATGCATATTCATACACGCGGCTTCGCGTGGCGTCATCGATTATGCGATGATCACGGTTGCGTGAACATAAGTGTGGTATTCGAATTATTCAATTAGCACGCATTTTAAACAGACTTCGATTTTCGAGTTGATTTGCAATTCATATTAATCGGGAAAGTACACCGAGGTAGCAAGTTATGGATAGATTCTGTGATAAATAAACGTGAACGTACACAACACGATAGACATACGAGAATCATTTTTACTCTTAGCACTGTACCATTATTCGAAATATTGTTTACATTATTAACAATGTTGGTAGCTAATCAATAGACTGCGGATTTTATGCATTCATGACAAAAATGGGTACGTACAATTTAAAACAATGGACATGAAAAGTATTAAGACCACCAGTGTATTAGTTTCACCTCAATAAGATCATTCGCAGAAGAAAGAAATTTTTATTTGGTTTATTATACTAGGGCGGAAGAAACGTTTAATTTTCCAGTTAAAATAGCTCCGAGTGCAAAGAGTTAATAGGACGAGTGTGGGAGAGCTGTAAAATCGTCCGTCGATCGATCGATGACGAACGATAGTTCTTTTTCCGATCGCATAATCCGGCGGACGCGCATGACAGGCCGCATAACGCAAAACGCATCAACAGCGGTCAAGGATTCCGACAAACAGCCCACTGCGTGCGTTTCATTTCGCGGTTATTTACGCCCACGCGATTTTGCAATCCGGCATTTGTCCGACTGTATATTTCAAACCCGGCGATTGTCGCCGACGGGCAAACGGGCCCGAGTTATGCGTGTGTACACATCGGTGCACCCGACGAGAAAATGATTGCCGATTGGCCGAAAAAAAAAAAAGAAATACTGGCACCGGGAAATCGGCGGAAGTCGCGCGTACTACGAAAGGATCAATCAATCATGAGAAATTCTATCCGTTGTTTCGAATTGATCAACCATCGTCGCGGTCGAACGATTCGCGGGGTATCGGCATGATTCATGAATCACGTGACGGACGGGTCAAAGGAACAGGGTAATCCACCTCTTGCGATAAAAATTGTTTCCGATATTTCATTTCAATTTCAGTTTCCATTTGTTCTTTTGTGCCGCGCTTCCAAACTTGTGTCAGTGCTGGTACACACGGTCCTGCTGTGCAGGACAATGTTCGACATCAGGAAGCACCTAATCGAGTGGCTTTTCGTTAATTGTAATTTCAGTCCACGCGCAGTCGAGCCGTGTAAGTCCATTTTTAATTGAATTGCACGTAAAACATGTTGTTCAATCTTGCCAGAAAATATCATAGCGATCCAGAGTAAAATTTATCATCATCGGTGGGGTTAAAGATTCTTTGCCTGTCAGAATAAACAAATATTTATTTTGATAGTGATGTAAGTCCATTTTTAATCGAATTGCACATAAAACATGTTGTTAAATCTTACCAGAAAATATCATAGCGATCCAGAATAAATTTTACCATCAAGTGAGGTTCAAAATTCTTCACTTGTCAGAATAAACAAATATTTATTTTGATAGTGGTGTAAGTCAATTTTCCATTTTGGGATTAGATCCAAGGTCTGAATATGGTAAATTGTACTATTAAACGACATAAATGAGTATCCAGCTGTTTTCTTCTTTGACGATGTTAGTAATAATATTTGTCTAGCCCGCAAGATGTTCTAGAAGATTATTAAAAAATAATTGAAATACATCAAAAAACCCTCGGGGCTACGTTAAATCAGATTAAATTGGTAGTTTACAATCTTCTAAGAAATTGCAAAAAAGGGACCAACAAAGTTAGATGCATTAGATATGAATAATTTTTCAAAAACCGGCGATTTAACGTTCCCCGTAATAGTTATGTACTATAGATTACTTTTGCAACTCGGAGATGTTTTGTAAACTCCGCGGGATAGTTCACAGGGAACGTCAAACCGTCGACGTCGATGGCGCTTCACCGAGACCAAGGATACCAAGTTCTGAGTCAACTTCACTGTTATTGAATCAGATAGGGCATCAATTTTGGTTTTCGAAATGTCAGGTACGACCGATAATGGGCACAAAGGAGTGTGGTAAATGGGAAACTACTAACTTCCGGAAGTCAGTAATGTCCCATAATTAGTAACTCGAGAAGTGTTGATGCTGGGGGTAGTATGTAGATGTAGTTTCGTGGAGGCCGACATAGAGGCACGGCGACGCGGACGTAGCACTTCCTAAACTATTTATTGTTAATTCCGCCAATAGTATCTCATGCATCGTAACTGGAACGGGATCGAATCCACCTGCGAACATTGTAATGTTGCGTGACAGACTATTAAGTCGCTTTACCCATTATACGGGACTGTCAGTAGTTAGCGTCTGTTCCGTTCCAAGTTTTCAAGCGGCATGGACGCGTTAAGCCTCTTGCGTAACCTCCAAACAATACCAACATCACCGTGAACGGATTGCGGTTGTTCATGCAAATATCTATGTTTTTATCCGTTCCAGACAATACACCAACACAACTGCAACGATCCGGCTGGATCTGTTAGAGATTTCATTAGAGCAGAAAGTAGAATCTTTATTTTTTAATTAAAGTCTTTGTTCCTGAACTTTGAAGCTTTGTCACAATTTATTATTAATAGACTGCGGATCTTTATGCATTTATGAAGAAATTGGTTGAAGAAGACTGTTGTAACGTTCCTTTTAATGTCATAAAGTCGTTAAGGGATGAAATCAATTTTTACGTTACTCCTACTTCCCACGATCAATGCAAAACATTTTTATTTTGCATAAAGGTCTGCAGTCTAAATATTAATTATTTCGGACTGTTTATATATATATATTTATGCAAGTGGCTCCAATAGTTCCAGTGTTAAATACAGTTTGGATCTATCTGTAAATCTTGCACGTTGAATTGGTTTCCCCGCAGACACCGTGGTCACGTTTCTCGCACGACAGATTCTATTATAGATATTTATGAACGGCAGCGCGTACGTTTTATTCGATAATTTCGCCGCTCACAATTTTCCGCGAACCAAAAGGATTGAAAAAAGGGGAAATGGAGGGGAGGGGGAAGGAGTCTCGGAACGCGCGGATATCTGTCAATATGTTACCGGCGGCAATCGATCCCAGTGCCTCCGAGCGAGCGGAGCACAAACATTCGGAGAAATAAAAATCACTCTCTTGATTTTTGCGATCGCGGGACGTGCTGCTTCAACTGCTTTCTTTCCGATTGGTTATTCCGGGGAAAATAACGTGCCGGACAGGGAATGTCTTATGGCCGTTGGATCAATTCGCGTCGGCGAAGAGGGAACGTAATCTCGAAAGTGTCTACCCTAGTCCTGTGGGAAAGACTTCACTTCGCATCCCGTACGTGGGTGTACATAGCCGTGTGAGATTCTTCGTTTCCGTTCTTCTTTCCTATCTCCGTTCTTTTAGTCACTGTTCGCCGCCTTACAATTAGGTAAACCAACGCTCGCCGTGGTCCCTGGCGTGCTACCTGCGGGCTTTTGTACCTTATAAAATCAGATTGCAGTTCGTTAGAGTTACTCCGATCGCTGAAACTGCGGGTAGAAATAGCTCCCGGTGGCTCGCTCTACCAATGTGTAATCAACTATTTTCCCTCAAAATGTCGATATCCACTCCATAGCAAAATTAAATACTTATACGCCCACCTCTTGCGTTACGAAACTTACCCTCGCGACCTGCCATTCTCAAAGCTGCCTAGAAGCATCTCGAACTCTCCCAACACCAAGATTTTCCAGCGGGAGTACACCATTTTCGTGTTCACTGCTCGGAAGTGAAATGTTCTTCAGAATGATGACCTTGACTTAAATATTTAATTATTTCACAGTGTTTATTGTAATTTTTAAAGAACCAAGAATTTATTACACTCTGTTTGACCACGTTTAATCGCTTGCCGTACCATTTTCTTCGCAGTTACAGCGATTAAAATGTCTTTATACCGAAAAATGTCGTAGAGCAGAAAAGAAAATTTATATTTTTCCTATGGCTACATTTATTTTAATGCTTAAACGTTGATTACAAACGAATCAAATTTTATTTCGTTTAAAAAGAAAGGCGTGACATTCACATTTGTTAGACTTTGCTTGAAATCTTCATGACGAGTCTGACCCGTTAAAATACGGCAACTGGTTAATTGCCGAATAATAAAGTTTATATAAATTCATCAATATTGACTTACCTTTTAACGGAGTAGGCATCATTGCATATTCCCGCGGACTCGCTGCACCCGTCCACGCAGCGTGAAGCGAAAATTCAAATTTTGTTACTGGCCTCGGGTATAACCTCGATGCAAACGAAGGATAAAAAATGCGTCTTCGCTAGAAGCAATTTTACCAAGTCAAACTGAGTAGATGAGAGACGCCGTAATCATGCAGCGTGGGAAATCTCACCGCAAGCTGGAAACCAATGCATAAAAGAAAAGTCACGGTTAACGTTATTGAAAAAACCATGTGCCAGACTTTACAATGCGAATTTACGCTGCAGGAATTTCTTCGAGTCGGCTAGACATCAAGAACGTCGCGAATTCACTGCAAAACTTGCAAAACCTGTCGTTTTTGAAGCGTGAAACCACGAACACAAATAATTCTTCGACGAAATCACTTTGCGAGATATATTTCTCTTTATAATTTTTTAAGAATATAATATAATTTGGTAATGTGGAATTAAGAAGAAGTTCTAAAAAACATAATAATGGTATCGAAGGATGGATAATTATTAGACAGCGGATCCTTATGCAAAATAAAAATTGTCTACCTGAATTGCAACAGACTGGAGTGAAATAGAAAATTATTTTCATTCTTGTTATGTTGAATAGATTGAAAATAATATAACAATATGTTTGAATTCTTCTAATGTTTTTACTGTTTTAAATTACGCTTACTCATTTTTGTCATAAATGCATAAAATCCGCTGTCTAGTAATTATTTACGAAAGATTCGTCCTCACTGATCTTGTTAACCTTGAACTATGCTGTCAAGGTCATCACTCTGAACAATTGTTGGCTATACGTACATGTTTTCTCTACAAATGTGCGACCATCAAAGTGTCAAACCAAACATTTACGCCACTTTTCCATGAAACGGCTGAAATGAAGAGTAATTGTAATGGAATGAATCGGTGAAAATGTTGTTCACTCGCCGATTGGTCTCGGTGATTAAAGAATAACAACATCAAATAAATGATTACTACAGCGCAAGGATCGCAAGCATTATTAATTACGGTGTGCTTCAAAGTTAATTTCGGACATGGTTAGGCAACGGTTGCAAGCATTAAATTAATTTCGATTAAACCGTGCGGCGGGTTCCGTTTCCATTTAACAAAACACGAAAGAAACAATGCGAGCAGTTTAATCGCTTAATAGGACATAAATTGCTCAGCGGATGCGCATTTCTCTGCAGAATTTCAATTGTGCTTGCCAGCCGTATCACTATACGCGACAAAAAGGTAACGACCCGCAAAGTTGGACCTTATTAAGCCATTAATCGTTTTCTTTTCTGCTTTTTTCCGCAGCGCGGCGACCCGGCCCGGTTAAAAGAAGGACGCGTGGTTATCCCGATTTTTGCGAGTCAGCTCGACGCTGCCCTCGAACGAGGCGTCGCGTCGCAACCAGAAAACGAAACTATAGTCGAATCCAAATTTCGACGTGCAAGAACAGAGGCGGAGAAAAGAAAAACGAAGAAGCGGCAGGCACGAAGGGTAACGGAGTAGACGGAGACAGCGAAATAGACAGATAGCTGTTCCGTGAAATATGAAGCGCAGCTGACGTTACCGGGGACCATGTCGCATTATTTTCGTAGGCAGCGATGCGCAAGTGGATCCTGCCTAGTCAGCAATAAGCATGATTTTTTTCCTAGAACCACCCGTTAGAGCGCCGGGTGGCTCTCATACGTCAAAAAATCCTATTATCCTGCGCTGATCCTCTGTCGACGAAATGGAAGAGACCGGCAAACGAGCTAGTCTAGTTTTGTTCGCTCCTCTCCTCGACGTCACTCATCGTCTGGAATTGAATCGCTCTGATTAGGCTTTCTCTCTCCCTCTCTCTCTCTCCCCCTCTGTTCAGGGACGAGGCTATAGCGAACTAGCACCATACTTCATCCTTTTTCCCCCCTCCTCGTCGTCGACGAGCTGTCTTTGGACCAATGATTCCGACCGGCTCGATATCGCATTAACATAACAGAACTGTGTTCGACGTCAAACACTTCGCTCATTAACCCTCGAACTTTAACCTTTAATTCATTCAATTCGCAAGGAATGATACATTTCTTTCTGTACATATCAATCCGGGAGATGCAACAAATTATACAATTTTCCGTTAAATATGTTTGTTGTGACATGAAAAATGACAAGGGGCCATCTCGTCCTCTATTAATAATTGTAGGATATTTTCGTAGAAATAGAGAATCATAAAATCATATCAGCTTCGACAATCTCGACGCGAATATGTCAACGTTTTCCATGCATTTCTGATTCTTCTTACGATCACCGTGAATAGAAATAGCGTCATTCTCGGATAGATTAATTAAGATATAGGAAGACAGAGGGCTTCACGCTACAGTAAATCCCTCGATAGGAAAAATAGGGTGGGTGTCGCCCGAGGGAGATAATCCCGCGACGAAAACGGACGAAGAACGAGCGTCGACCCAGCACCGATATAATTTATTTATGATGGCGGACGAGGCCGATCAAATTCTGAGAAAGGGCCTAACGTAAGTATATTACTATTCTATGTATACTGGGGCGTCCATCCTCTGTAATATTTACATAATGCGTGCTACCGAATTGTGGAAACACACTATAAAATACAATTTTGTATGGAGCCACGGTTTCCGAATGTGCCACTGTTTCTAATATTTTTGTAACGATACTGGATGATCGTTAACTGGTACAACCGGAAGGTGGCTGATTCTACGTGAAAAAATAAGTCGAAAATGTGGAATATAATGTTTTCGTATGGGGCTTTGTTTTTCGAGAAAATCGATTTCTGTATTCTATATTTTATTTCTATATTTATTAGAATCACCTCCTTCTCGGTTATACTACCAGTTCACCCTGTGTAGTTTCGTTTTACACATTGGCACGTGTTGTGTAACATTCGAAATACAAGCACAAATAATAAAGACATTAAAAGGAGGTTTTTCCTGAGAATTGAAAGAAACTGAAGAGAAAGGGTATTTTTAATTCCAGTGCAAATAATTCCAGAAGAAATCAATGAAAAATCGAGAAATAGCGTATAATGCTGGAGGAACAGAACGTGAACGCTGGCTAAAGAAGAAGATGGGATTACTCCGACTTAGCGCGGCATTTCGCCACAATTAGTTGGTAAGAAAATGGTGTTGTTAGTTTGCCAGAAGCCGTATCTTGATCCACTTACTAAGTTACTTGTTACCGATTGGTAATCTCGATCACTCAAATGGGATTTAATGGCTTGTCTCGAGTTGTGCAATTAGTTCCAGTTAATCGGCCTCGTTTAATCCAAATTGTTGGCTACTATACGCTAATACGAACGCGTTTTCTGCACTTCTCAAGATCCGCCAGGAGGCTTCCACTTAATGAGACGGCGTACTTTCCAGGCAGCACCCCTATCTGCTACCATAGTCCTCCAAATAAATGTCTTCAAACTATTCGGACCGATTAGCTTAATCACTTGATTCAGCGAAAACATTTTACGTGTTATCGATTGTTTATTGATAGATTTTATAGATCCAATATAATGTAGGATTTGAGCATTGTACTTGTTTAAATTTTAAAGCTTGTATAGAAGATATTTATGAAAACAATGTATGTACACATGCTTTCTCAATAAAATACTTTACAAAATCTAATCTTGATTTTTTCTGTCCTTATTCTTCCACAATAAGCAGAATAAGCTTCTTCCTAGCAGAAAATATTCGATCGAAATCGAGATCATTGAAGTAATCCTTTGAAACGTTTGTTAACTTTTAATTACTCGAATATAATATTTACAATCTCGAAACTTTAAATTTAGTGTTTCAAAAATAAACAGTCCATTACACTAGCAAATATTTATTTTGCATTAAGGTAGTTATTTTATTGGATAAAAATTTATTTATATTGGAGTGATATAACCAATACACAATGGAGTGCGAGTAACTGAAGATTAAAAACAAAGAATAGCATCGTATATACACAGTGTCATTTTCAAAAAAATGAAAGAAAGAAAGAGAAAAAGGTTATACTGTTTTTGGAAGCAACGTAATGGTATCTGTACTTTTTCAAAACTGCATTATTGTTTAGAAATGAAGGTGACCTTCAATTTTCTGAATAGAGTGCTATGTATTTTTGTCAAGGTAGTTGGACCAATTCGTTCAAATTTCAGTTGCAACGTGAAAATAAGTTAGAATCCCGTAAATCTGAATGTGTGCCACGAGGCTGTCCCACAGTGTAGCAACTGTCCGGCGTTAGGCGCCGTCCGGCGTTAGGGGAACTCCCCAAACATTTCCCCGAGTTTCGTGCGAGTACATTCCATCCCCTTTCAGGTCAGCCGCATCGCGTCGTCGAAAATCAGCGATCATCGAAACGGGCGCCGGTAAATCACGCCACTGGTTCCGGTCCGCTAACTACCGGGCCTGTCGTCGCTAACGATTTCCCCGGTTCCACAGAAAAAGATTTAATCCCAATTCCCGAGGAATCCGGCGCGGCGGGAGTGTGCTGCCGCGTCGTCGAGAGTTTCACGAAGGAAACGTAAATCATAATTTCACGGGGAAGATTTCCCGGCTTCCGGTGGGGCGTTTTCGCGCACGGTGATTCCGAGTTCGCACGTGTACCATACACACGCGAGGGGGCATGTGCGGAAAGCAGGTTGCCGGACCGAGTCGGCGAGGCTTTAAGCACGTCCCGCGATCAAAAGCGTAAAAACGATCTTCGAAAGTTTATTGCCGTCCCTGTCCAGAGGACGGGCCAGATGTCGCAGAGCCAGGGAATGCTCGATTGGAACCTCGTAGGTGGCGCACGTGTTTTCGCCAGTTCTTCGACAGCCGTCCCATCCCCATCTCGGGGACAGGAGGGGGGCAATTGCATATTAAATGCACCGGTATTCTCTCTGTCGTTTCTCTAGCCGGCCGCCGTTGCCGGGATGGGAACGGTGTGTGAAATATGGCCGCGCAATAAGAGAACCGCCAGTGCAAAAATACTATCGCTTTCCGATAGTACGTTAGTCCGAGGGACCGAATGGGAAAGAATATGCGAGGAGGCTGTTCGACAAACGGAACGAAGGTAAGCCGGCGCGAACAGAGAGGACCACCCCGCGGAAACGGGCTGGAATAGCCGAAGAAACTGAAAATATCGTCCGCTTTGCGGCGCTCTCCCGGCCATATGGTAACCTACGTATATCATATTAGAAGCCAATTTTTAACTCGGTGGGGGCACATTTCACGCGAAAGTACCGGTTATAACCAGTCGCCGCTAAAAATCCAATGAATTGATAGGGCCGACTGGGGCCACCGGAGTGGGGGGTAGAGAGAAGGTCAGAACCCATTGGTCGTTCGAGGGTTCGAGAGCGAAAAAACGACCGGTCGACTTCCTACCCCGGCTTCTCTCTGACCAAAGGGAAACGACCGCAATATCTTAGGGTGGAAAGTACACAGAGAGTTCGATGGCAAAGACCCGGCCGTCGCCTCGAATAAATCTTGCTGGCCTCGACCCTCCACGATTTCCCTTTCCCTCTCTAATTCCCCTCCTCCAATGTTTTCCTCACTTTTCTGTTTTCTTCTTTCTCTCCCACTCTACCACCCTCCCCTCTACCGCGCCGTTCATTACCACCATTATAAATATTGTCTTTGAAAGCGATGACCCTCTAATCAATAGCTCCTCGACGAGCAGCTCGCGTTAACGCCGGCAGAGTTCTCCGGCGAAGGAGCTTTTAATAAATGGTGTGTGGGTAACAAAGGGTTTCTTCGTTTCGATCCACCCTTGCCTGGATCCTCGCTCTCCGCATCGTTTTCGGATTGTTCTTGATTGAACAAGTTCGCCACAGAATCCTGCTTCTTTCGTGATCTTTTAATCTGCCGCGCAGAGAAAGCTCTTCATAACAGTTCTGTAACTCGTTTATTTAAGGGGGGAGTCGCATGTATTTGGGTAAAAGAATTTTCTTCTTTTTTATTTCATACACTGAAAGTGGAATATTTGATAAGCATGAAATATAATAGACGAACTTGTCAAGTAGAGTCCTCCCCCCATATTTTAACGAGACTTCTTTTCAACAAGGTCACGTGAACGTCAACGTAGTGAGAATATGTAGTCTCGTTTAAAAGAACTTCGATGACCTTGAGATCTCGAGAAAATTTTTTGAGAAATACCCTGTACATAAATTAATTTCTTTGACTGGTACACGTTATTTTATAAAACTTGCACGATTGAATTTCTTTAAATTTCTCAGAATTTTAATGAAAACATTTATCTATGAACGAAGAAATTTACTTAGCAATTTCTAATGGAAGAATCTTCTGATTTCAATAATTTCTGAAATAAAATTAATGTGTGGATATTTCGAATAAAACTCGTAACACGCGTGTTCGAAGGGTGATTTCCGGTGATGTAAAGGGCGAACGACAGCCGTGAGCAATTATCCGCATCAACGTACCAATTTGTTTATGATAAACCGCGTCGGCGAGGGAACGCAGGCGTTGTTAGCGGGGAATTCAATCATCTTCGCCGAATGTTCCGTCTCTACTTTAGTACATTCAGCTCCGAGGCTCAACAGAGTATCTTTAATTAACGGAGAAGGATAGGCGAACCGAATAATAGTGCCGCGGAATGAAAGGGAGTTTCAAGTTAGGCGATATTAATTCAAAGTGCAGCAATACAATTTGTAATTATATTTCTTAGGACGGATAGCGACGTAAGCAGCCGAGAGAATCAAGCCGAGTTCTTACATGCGTTCATACGCGACGTCGCGTCGGTAGTTTATGTGCAGACGCTTTAAACACTCCGCACAATGTTCGGTGGTAGTTCTGAGAGTTTCAGTTGCAACGTTGACGTGCTGGAACATATCCGCAACTGCTTAATAGATCTTCCGGCGCAGCCGTATGGCTCTCGATTAAAATTTCATCGTATAATCAAATATTTTCGTCCTCCGATCAATTTCTTTCACCCTGCTGCGCTGGCGCTGCTGCAACGCTCGGAAACTACCAAAGTGGGTGACCCGCCGATCGTTTCCTAGAACAATGTTCCATCGATCGATAAGCTGGAATTGAAATGATAATCAAGCCCGTTTTAGTCATCCGTCTCGGAACACGTGCCTTACTCTCCCGGAGACAAAGGAAGCGACGAATTCGGAGACGCCGGCCGACATTTTGGGAAATTGTGGCGCCGCTACGACTTCGATTGATTATTCATACAGTGGGACATGACACACTTTAGACAATGAATTTATAATTGGTCTACCAATCTTATGCATTTTCGGCCAACGTAACCCAATTATTCCGAAAGTAGCGGACTTAACAAAAATACCACAATTATTTAGACACTAAAGTTGTATTTTAAAGCATTAATGCATTTTTATAAAGATCAATTAAGAGGTAGACTCCTTTTTCCAGGATTGCAAGGGTGCGGGATGCGCCATTTTTTCAGTAGTCAAAAGCGTTTGCATTATCGAGAAATAAGAAGGTACATCCCGCACACTTGCAATCCTGGAAACGAATCTATCCCCTTAACTAGCAATTTTCCTGCTCCTTTAAAGTACAGAACGGACAAATCGCGAGACAACACTGTTGATCGGGCAGTATAAATCAATCTTCTGCTGTCACTGTGCTAAATAAAACCGAAACCGCGGGTTAAATAAGATTTATTCGTATCGCTTGTTTCGGGAAGACAAAGCCGATATTACAAGCGGGACACACATTTCCCGATAGATGCTGTCTAATCCAATTTGCCGAAGAATTTGTTGGATTCGCGAAGGACACCGGCAATTCAATATAAAAGCCACGTGGGACAAAGAAGATCCTGCACGGAAACACGACTTGATCAGCCAATCCTACAAACCAATATTGGCGTTGTAACACTGTTCTTCCATAGAGAAATTTGTCCAATCATAGGACTCGACACTCGAGCGAACATATGGATAAGGAGCTTATGCTCGTCTTCGGACTTGTAGCTAATTTTCTCGGAGAATTTTCATGCCTCGAGTGTTGCAAATTCACGGAGAAAAATTGTTGCTTTCTTGGAACGATCAGAAATAGTCGAAATAAAACAGTGATCATTATTTTATCATTATTGGAGTTACAAAACTGATCCTGAAATCAATTTCTTGTTACAAAGGTTGCGCGAAATTTCAATAAACTCGATCTTGTAATTTTTCTAAAACAATATATGCCAGTCGCATTTTGTTCTCTGTATGGTTTGCGTTAAGAGATACTTTTATTAAACGACGGTGTATCACGAGAGATTTCTTGTAAAAAAGTTACACGAAATCTTGAAAACGTTTGTTTCGTTCAAGTGGATAAAACTTGCGTTCATTGAACAACATTTCTTTGTGGTTTAGTAAAGTGAAATGGTCAGGATTCTCATTTGATGGATCTACGAAACGACCACAATATTCGTCAAAAATAATATTCCCAGATTAAAATGTCTCGTACAAAATATTTCGAGAGATCAACTGCTTTAGACACGCGTTCTGTTCTGCATGTTCGCTTACAAATGTTTGTTAAAATATTCTCTCTGAGCACATTTTACGAAGCGGAAAATAATTCGTCTGTTGTAAATCTAAAACTTACAAAGCACCTTGCAGTCGATGCAGAATATTTCTATTTTGTATAAAGATCTATTAGTAACAAGATCATGATAAAACTCACTTTGGCAATTGAAATAGCACTTTCTCTAACTCGCTTCTCAATGAAATACAGTTTACAAATTGTGCAATCTCCTTTGAACGTCTTACCATTTAGTCTTTTACCCATTGAATCCTCCTTTAACTTGCAAAACGTGTTCGTTAGGCTTGTATGTTGTATAAAGCACAGAATGCTACCTAGTGCAGCAACTTCTTCGAGTCAGCAGCTTGGACGGTTGTATTCAATAAAGTTCAAACTTTTGCTTTTATTCAAGAGAGGAAGGAAGTCGCCGTTCGCAGGAGTTATGGGAAAATAACTTTTGAGGGGAACGAATGTATTCTCGAAATTTATTCTAGAAGAGATACTGATCGTCAGCGAAAATAATAATCGCATTACCTCCACTTCATTGATTTACCGTTGAAATACATGCATTTTGACTTCTGAAATTATATTAACTTAGGTAATTATTTAGAAAATGATCTTCCTCGCCAATTCGCATGACCTTGAAATAAGCTGTCAAGGTCATCATTTTAAACAACTTTTATAAAGTCATATGTGAAGCGAATTGTGATATTAAAAAGAAAAGTTTGAATCTTTATTAAAAAATTCGATTTCAATTGTAACTTCCCCGAAGGGGCTGGAGACTAATGTCCAAACGAATGAGTTTAATCTTCCATTATTGGGATTTGCATACCAACCATTCATGCTCACCAACGATTCATGAGAAGATAAATTCTCATAAGTGGATTTAACAATTTAAAAAAAAGCGATCCCCTAACACTGAACTTACTAGTGCTGGTCGAATAACCGGTTTCGAATTTTTTGTTCCGGAATTATTGAAATTACAAACCTCTTTCATAGCTCAATGTTATCATTTATATTATAAAGCAACGTATGCCAATCACTTTTAGTGTTCAATTTTGAGATGGTCACTATTTGGTTTTTATATACAATTTTTAATCGAAGTAGGGGCCATTCGATTCCACACATTTCCGCGAACTTGACGCGAGTTTATCGATTCCGGTTCTACAAAATTCTGGAGTCTGCTTGGATGTTAAATGTTTTGTCTCGCAGGAACCTATTCAGATACGGAAAAAAGATGAAAATCGGTGTGGGAAAGGTCCGACGAGTATGCTGGACGGGGTAAAGTTTCATATCCCAACTGAATCAGTTTTTCGGCAGAGCAAATTGCAGAGCGATGGATTTTTAGTCCCGTTCAATTCGTGCCGTATCCATTTTTCAAGCTTCCTGGTTTCTCCAATTTGAGCTAAATGTCCGTCGTATGGTCGACTTTTAGATCTTCTGGAACCTCTCGAGATGTTTTTCGAGAATCGGTTATAGCCCTCAGTTCGGTTTGCGAGATATTGTAAATACAACCGAAATACTTTCTTTCGAGGAATAATAGGTTCATTTTATCTATAAAATTTCATAAAAGTAATGGACGATATTAAAACGATAAAAAATTGTTTTCCAAATCGGCAAAAAAATTTGATGAGCGCAACATGAAGCTATTTGGAGAATTTCAGCCGGATCGGATTTGGCCGGCTTTCGGGAAATACAGCCGATGATTGTAGCGCGGGCAGAATAGAAGTATGAATTAGTGAACAAGAGTTGAATGGTGGAAATCCAAGCATTCAGAGGCGACGGATGAGTAATATCGCAAAAGCAGGTAGAGTCGAGTTTCGGAGTGGGTCATCTATCGCGATATAATGGGATTATTCCCATAAGTAAATAAATAAACAAGGCAGATTCAACTCTGCCACAGAGATGGGAGCACCGGGGGCGGACGGGGGCGAGGGACGGCTAATGGAACGCGAGATTTTCTGATACTGTACGGGCATTGTTATTTTGCATAGGGAAAGCCAATCGTGGCGTGTCACTATGGTCCTGTTATTTCACAGTTTGAAACTCCAGTTACCTACTTACCTGAAGGTGCGCAAAGGGCAACGGAATTACGTTGGATCGATAGTCCGACAACCAGTAACCTCTACCTTCCTTCCGCGGCTCTACGTAATTCCGAAGGCATTGTTCACGGAACCCGGCTTCATAAGAAGTTAATAACGCTTCATTTGCTTATGAAGCCCATCACGTGAGAAAAATTGTCCGCGTTACAGGATACGGGATCGTAAATCAACCGCGGCATCACGCTCGGGGCGTGCTTTTTATGAAAAATTCGGCGACGTTCATCACAGGATTCTTTTATTCTTCGGCCGTTATTATCGTGTATGCGCCGCTATTATGCCCGAGTGTGGTGCACGCAATTTTATAACTGCAGAAATACTATTTAGCGCATAGTGCGCCCGCGAACGAAATAACGAGGGAACGACGCGACGCCTTTTCGCGCAAAAACCTCCACCGACCCGCGCCATCCAATTTATTCTAATAGATTACGCGACTATTATAAAGTTAAAGGACCGTTCTCAATTGCGGGCGCAATCATCGAAAAATCATTCATCTCGAACGTAAGGTTTGTAATTAATCGTTCGTCTGGTTCATTTTCCACAAAAGTATTGACACGATACAATAAATGGAAATTGTACGTTCGTGGATAGTTTACAAATTTGTATGAAAAGTACTAATGAGAGGTATGATCAAATCATTTACACATCGAACAAAATACAATGTATTAATGCGTTCTTGTAATTAATTTCGAGTTCACTCGATGCGAGAAAATGAAAGAAGTCCACAAAGGAATTTCACATTTTCAAATAAAAATTGTACTTCATTCAGCTCGATAATTGAATGTTAAATTGCTTGAGAAATATCGATGGAGCTATTAAATAAACTCATTAGGGCGCAGAGGACCATGCAAGAAATGGGAATGTTGGTCAGAATTGATGGAAAATAGAATGTAATGGACCTTTTAGAACATAGAAAGAAGAATTCTTTATTTTTCGTTAAGATAAAAGCATAATCTCATCGGAATGCATGAATTGGAATATTCTGTGGCAACAGGATGAGCTTTTAATTACTGAAACGTATACTTTTCGAAAGATTAAGGATCAGAGGACAGAGATTTAGCGAAGAAACGTAATCCCGCAGATCCTTCAAACAATTTTTTCACCTCGCCATGTACCTGAAACTTTTTAATATTTACTGCCACCTAGATACTTGTGGAATCTTTCCCTCACGTGTGATTTGTAGGGAGCATTACGGGGATTTTCTGGATGCCCAAGAAAAGCACTTACATTAAGATATATGAAATGGCCACTTATTAAGCTAATACGCTACGGCACGTCCAGAAATTAAATGGACGTAGAGAAAAATTGAGACATATTTATTTGTACCTCTTACGCGGTGTGCTTCACGAAAATATCTTTCTTAGCTCGAGCTATGTAAATCCATTCCGATTATTTAATTATTAATGAAACTTTACCGTTTCTCTTTTATATGGTTTCGCTGACCCAAGGATTTTGTATTTCGTAAGGAAACAGCGATAAATTTTCCGTCGCCTGACGTAAATAAACCTCGGAAAGCAGTTTCGACAAAATACGGAAGTAAATATAAAAAACATTACTCGTCGTGGCATCGCGCATTTTGGCGCTCGTTAATCTTCCCTCTAATTGTGAGAATCCCTCCGCTATCTCGTTAGCCACCCATGAGCACACTCAGTCTCAAATTAACCATAATGAAATAACGATCTCACGTTCCCGGCCTCGAGAGGAGGCTGACAAAACGGTCTCAGAACTCTGTTACCTTAAACAAAAGACGCACCGAGCTTGCGATAGTGTTACAGGTACATATCCGCGAAAACACATTGTACAACAATGCCCTCCATATTGATATCGGCATGATCAAATTTCGTTATCAACTTTGTCTTGCGAGAAGAGTCAACAAACAGCATTCGTATCTAATATATTGATTGTTTCTGCAATTTTGTATTTAACAATGTGCACAAGGAAAAGTGACTTCAGACGATCTCAGGAATCATCCTGAAGAAATTACAACATTTTTGAGATACCCTGTATATTTAAAAAAATTGTTCTGGTCCCCCTGCTGATCGGAAACAAACAAAATCGAGAAGTATCTTAAGTAGTATGAACGTGGCTATGGTCTGGCCCAAAATGTAATAAATGAAAAATCTAGGTTATTCGTATTGATTTTCCGAAAGTTCAAATCAGGGATTCTTCTATTATTTAGATCTGGAACGATCTCAACGTGTAGCATCACCTTTTCCTGCCACATAACAAAATGATTAACATCCAGAATCATGTAGTGCGCTAATTTTCACGTGCTTATCGAGAACACAGCTTTGTTACAGGTGAATACGTACGTTAACTTCTCCAGATTTCAGCAGTAAATCCAAGTTTGCGAAGGATCTAGCGCACTCGGGGCTCTCGCAGAATTTACGCGCGGTCGTTTTCTTCGCGGCACGGTTTTACAGGTAAATGTGTGCTGTTGCGTCTCTTTCGCGCAGGTGGGACGAACCAGCGTCGGTCTTTGTAATGCATAGTAATCGATAGACGCTCCCTATCTGCGCTGCTCGCAGGACACTTTTACCAGAGAACCACTTGTTTGCCCGATTTAGTGTCACTCAAGCCCCCACGCCATCGATATCGAACCACAGCGAATCTTCTTCACCAGGCAATTAACAGCTCTATCGCAGACATGTGTGGCTCTTTCCACGGCAATTGAATTGTTCCTTGCAATTCCTGAGTCTATGGACCACTTACTGAAAGAAAGAAAGAAACCACTTAAACTGAAAGAAAACCATTGCACACATTATATACAGTTACGCACATAATTGATCACAAACACTTTAAATCGGAAGGAAATCTTAGTTTAGTAAATAATGTCTAATAAATATGTTGAAAAAATGCATTTGGTCGGAATTGTGAAAAACCATAATAAAAATTGATTTTTATAATTCTTTTAGCTGGGCCAATAATGAGAAAATTTAAAATATGTGTTTCGTAAACTCGTATAAATTATATACGTTCTGAAAATTTCATTGAAATCGGTTAATTGGTTTACGAATTCTAAACGATGAAAAGTGGTAAAAATTGCAGTTTCTCATGATTTTCGGCCTACAACTGCCATTGACTCGTGATGAAGATTCTGAATAGAGCCTAATAAATATGTGTATGCTACTGATTTCCTTTAAACCGAAATAAAATTTTGCTTTGGTTTTGTTAATGTACAGCTATTGGAGAGTATATGTATAAGCATACAATAGATATAAATTTTCTCCTTTTTTAGGAAATTATACCGACTACAAAAAGGTTCTAATCACTGAAACCGTCAAATAAATCGTAGGTGAACGGGTTAACTTTAGAAACTTTCAGGATCTCCACCCTTGCATTGCTTCGACTGGATAGAATTGACACAGAACAGTATTCTATTTTCCGAGAACACAAAGAAAGGTCGCTGCACACAGCAACAGTGTTTTACCCATGGAATCGATACTCGGAAAGCGTAGCTGGAATGACGAAAAATCTTGAAGTCATTCAGAAAATGTGTGTGCGTGTACAAGAGGGAAAAAAATGGGTCGATGTTTTAATTAATGCGTGCCGACTACAATGGCGTGGCGTATCTAAACGAACGTCGAAAAGCACTCCTTGGAAATGACGTTTCTAAACGACACTCCCTTTTTCCACTTGAAGCAGAGACGGAAAGCCGTGATATGCTCAGGAATTAGAATTCCGTGGTTCATTTTCACAGAGTAGTTCAGGTTTGTTTTCTCCCGTGGCTCGCGAGAGCAACACGAATCAACGGTTCATGGTTTCTCGGTTTCTCGCAGTCACATTCATTAGAATATAACGTTCCGTGTCTGTGTCCATAGAATTTCGAACGCTCTACTGTGTCGTAAATACTGTATTTTTAGGGTCACTGCGAACTTTCATCGCTGCTGCTGGCGGGAAAAAAAAGTTCGAGCACTAACAAACGCGACTGTTGACAATTACCCTTTCCAACAGCTGCGAAGCATTTTTTTCAAATTTCCGCACGCATTACAGCCGCGTTATTTGCACGCCTTCTTGGAGATCAGCGTGAGCGCAACAATAAATGATTTTTTTCAAACAAAAGCTACGGGAAAACATGTCGGGTCGTTCATTTTTCTGATTTCAGAGAATACTGTATAGAGGATCCGTTAACCACGACATTGACGGATAATGTCAAGGACGCTAGGTGACCTTCGGAAGGTATTAGTCTTGTTCCTAATTAAAGGCTATCAGCAGAGTGACATCGAAGAGACGTACTTATTGTCTATCAAATCAATCTGTTTGCAGAGGTGATCAACTTTATTCGCCTTTATTTGGTTACATTTTTCTTCATAAATATTAAGACTGGCGTCAGCTTATTATCGACGGAAATGTAAAACACGAATGTTATTGCCGGTGTATAAAATATCGCCATCAGAATATCCGATACTACAGCTGAGCTTAGTGGATCATAAAGTACAAAGCAATATCTGGAGAGCGATAATGCTGTCTAGAATAATGCGCGATAAATTTCGCAATTCTTTGAGGACCGGTACCACCTATTCTTACCACGTGCAACATGCTTTCATGTAATAGGCCGCTGCACGCGTGTCCGGCGTATCCGGTACAACGTCGGGTCACGTAAACTTCGGCTCGGCAAGGAAAGAGCCGTCTGCAACTGGAGAGTGCTGGCAAATGAAGATTAATTATTGCAGATGGAGTGACATATTATTTCCTGAATTCGGAATCTCGGATCGGATTGATTTCTCTTGCACGTACACTGCCGCTTAACCCTTTTGTTACCGTTCGTACCTATGGCGCTTTGAAAAATTAATATTTATATACTGCACTTAATTTAGTTCGTTTCGCTGACACCAGAGGCGCTCATAGCGCTCACTTCACATTGTCGAACCGAGCTGAAGGAGCCCGGCAGAACTTGTCCGTAATATTTGCAAGAAATTTTTCCTGGTTAGTGTGAAAAATGTGCGACGACTGCCACGTTGACTGCCGTACACATCGTGTGGTATGTACTAGATCTTCTGATTCTGTATTATCTTCCGTAGCGAGAGGGTTAAAAGTGCACTCCACTTATCCGAACCGAAAACCAAAAGTGGAATCCCTCTTCTAATCAAAGAATGCTCGAATAATCAAAAATATATTAATAATGTAATCTACGTTATAAAATAACTTGGCACAATTAAGGAAATATAAAATAGCCATACGCAATTATAATAGATTAAGAAAATGCTAAATAAAATCTGCCAGTACCGGATTAGTCACGTGACACTGTGACGCATGCGCTACAGAGACGCAACTAACTCAACCTGGAAAAATATTAGGAGGAAAATATCTATTTCCCTAAAATTATTATACTACTGAAAAATTCAAAACTAAAATTAAGGTATTTATTCACAGGTTAGAGGCCGAAAATCGTGAAAATCTGCAATTTTTACCATCTTCAAACGTTTGTAGCTCATTGCAACGTCGACCGATTTTGACGAAATTTTTACAAAACGTATTTTTTAAATTTTCAAAAAATTGTAGAATGCAACTTTTAGTATTCTTTCTACAATTCCGATCCATTGCAATTTTTGAAAAAATTTCTTTTCACATCCTGTAGTAAACTAATTGCTCTAACTTCCCAAAAAAGTTCAAATCGTATAGTATTAAATATTAATAATATAATACAATATTAAAAAAGTTATCGTCTTTTTTAGAGCGTCCGAATATTAATTCCGGTCACTGTATATGAATTCGTATTTCGTCCTTTTTTCTATTTAAAACATGTTATAGAATCAGCACTAACAAAATTGATGTTCGGCCTTTAAAAATATTTTTGCGCGCATAGAAAATGTTTTAGGCTCATGAATGTTTAAAAGGTGACTTTTCACATTTCAAAACGGAGTTCTTTTTACTTTTGCGATAAATTAAAATCGCATAGGATAGCAACGTTCGCTATGGAAGGATTAAAACAGTACTAATCGAAACAGAAACTTTTTATTCGAAAACCCACAAAAAAAATTGTTTGAAAATAAAATCAAAGAGTTCATTGATGAATGGGAGGAAATCATGGAGAACGATCAAAAGCAATATAGTACAATAGTGGTTTTTTCCGCTAATATTCATAGCGAATAAAAATTTGACGTTTTAATGAAACAACATTCTAGAACATAAATTTCGATGTTTTATAAAACTATGATTTTATTTGATCCTCTGGATGATTTTCAGACTGCACTCACGGATCTGCAAACTAGTTACTCGTTTATTGAACCAGTATCGTGCAGCGTGGTGTAACTGAAACCGCCAGTTTCTGCTTAGGTGACGTAGGAAATAATGTATGGTGTTTGCTGGAGTAGATTGATCAGGGTCCATTGTCCTCGCTGAGGAACTAGCTGCAGCAGACTTGGTGATGCCGTTCCATAGAGGAAACCATGAATTTTGAAATTATTCGGGACTATATTTCTTGTTTCCGCAGTAACTCGATTTATCAATATGAATTGCATACCGACACCTATTAGCATCTCCTATAGAATTTCGAAGCTTTCGCAAAAAATAGTCCTGCAGTTTAGGTTTGACACGTGTTTTCAAAACTTTTACACTAGGACCTCGATTCTGAAATCTTCAGTATCCCAAGATGCTTAATTCGCGTCATTTATTTTACAAATTAATAAAAATTGAATCTAGATTTAACTTGAATCGGTATTTACTAGATATATGTTTACCTACATTTTTACAGATTTTATTTAAAAAGATGATCAACTGGAAAAAAGCTTTTGCATTTGAAGGGTTGCGTCGTTTGTCTCCTGCAAAATGCACTCGCTTCAAAACGGAAGGACAAATCAATTCCTGTGAAAGGCTTCGAGTTCGATATCAGTATTGGCATCATCAGACTTAGGTATTCAGGATTTAAAGTCCCGAACGTATCGAACATATCGGATGTAGGATCAGTATATGACATGTTTGGCATTTGGAAAATTATTCGTCCTGAAACGGTTAAGTTATACACACACATTTCTGTTGAATCTAGTTTAACGATCATAAATCGTGGCAATTGCCGAACAATGCATGCGTAAAACGCGATTTTCGGCGACAATATTTATACCGGTACGACGTGTCGCCGGTTTTCTAAATTTCACGAATTCAACCGTCGCTACAAACAACTGTACTGCAATTTCACTTCTCTCGATCGCCGTGCCCATTTTTTGGGCGAAATTTAATGCTACGGTTGAGCGCTCCTACCTGCTCCTAGCTGCTACCGCTGAACGCGCCATTTCAAGTTATGATTGCGTGCGCTCCCGCAACTTCCACCTATCCAGCTTTCTTCTGCATGAATTTCGATACACGCGCAGCTCTTTCGCTTAATTTCATGCGGCAACGAAAGCTGAATTTAATTGCTTCTTGCTGCCCGCAAGCAATTTGCGGACAAAATACGTTTGTTTTCGTAGTAATTAAAACAATTCATTTTTCCTTACTATGGTACATCCATATACACTTAAAGAAGTTTCCAATTCTAATTTTCAATAAGAATAGCATAATAGTATTGTTTAAATTAACCTTTAGCAGTCGAGGAGTGACTCAGAGTGACCATTATTCACAATATTGTTTACATTATTAACACTAACCGTACCACGACCGGTCAAATGACCGGTTCCAAATTTTTTATTTTTCAATTATTGAAATTATGAAGAGGCTTCCATCAGAAATTATTCAATAAATTTCTTTATTTAATCACGTATTATTACAAAAATTATGAAAAATCTAAAATCTAGAAATTGTGCGATTAGTGTTAAATATGTTGGAATCTAATCATAAAATGAAAGAAATCATGTACAATGGAATTACTCTAGGTCGGAAGAAATGTTTAGTTTCGTTTAGAGATAAATGAGCAGCTGTCACATTGGGAACAAAAGAAAGACGAACGTGTCTGCAAAAGGCACCTCGAAAAACACGTTCCAAAAAATTGACAAACGAAGCAGTGCATCGCCCTGAGCCTGATCAATTATTATCATCGATTACCGATGCGAGTCACTGTGGACGTAATAAACAACGGAGTTCGGATGTCGTGGTTCAGATATCTCGGGCCGGTGATAAAATCTCGGCGCGAAAGTGTGCGAAAGCAATCGTCAAATTCCGAGAGGGTTCTCGGGGCGTAGAGGGGAGGGGTCCGGCATCAGCAGAACTCTGTGAGGTAGAGAATTGGCCTACTAGATCTCCCATCTCCGTGTTAATATCTCGGTAAACGATCTTAGAGGAGATACCGGGGAATCCTGAGCTCCTAGTTCGGAACTCCTAGCGAGAAAAACGAGTCGCGATAAAAGCGCGCCACGGTTATCCTTCCGATAACACCGTCGTCGTCGTCGAATCGTGTTTACAAGAAAAAACTTGGAGTCGACGCAAGAGGGATCAGCTATAGGATCGGATGGGGATGGCGGCGCAAAGGGAAACGTGGGGAGTGGGGAGAAGTGGCTGGAGGTAGCGGCGCGGCGGCGGCGTGTTCAGAGACTGGCGACAGACGATCAAGGATGGAGCGCGCGGGCCATCTACACGGGAAAGGCGAGAAAAGTATTCGGGATTTAAAGAAACTCTCAGCAGCCAGTAACTTCTTTGTCGGATGCAATGCGAAAAGAATGACCGACCGGCCTTTCCTCCACACCCACACTCTCGCCCATCCCGTCCCACCCCACACCGCGCCCTCCCAGACGGAAAGTCAGAGGTGAGAAGGGAGCGAGGACTCGGGGAAGGGGTTGTTGAAGCGGTCTGATTCAGAGAACGATTCGAAAGCCACCTGCTCCCGGAGTTTCCAACTATCCGTTAAGGTCCGGCCGACCCGGGGTCAGGAAACCACCAGCCAATTTCTTTGAGTGCCCCAAGCCGGCGTATAGTCATCGTCCCCGGTGTCCATTGTACTCCTATTGTGATCGGATATCAGCGTTATTTTTGTCTGAATTGCTGAACGTTCGATCTGCTTTTTTCCCCACTCGGCGCGGCCGACCGGACGTGTCGTCGTTGTCCCCGAAGCACCACGCCGGAGTCTGAGAGTGCTATGACGGAAGCACCAGCCCAGCGCGTGCGGTGGTCCGTCTTCTAACGGAATTTCTATATTTTCTTCCTTTTTCTATTTTTCTTCGCATTGGAAATATTGCAACTTTCAAACAACCCCTTTTAGTATGGCGAGACAACAACCGCCCTTCAAATGGACGGTACGCATTTAAATGCAATTTCTTGTCACTATATAAAAATAACAAGTTTACTACATTTTGGTAGCAGTGCACTCGAGTCACATAAACGCGGTCGCAATGTTTTTCGCGGATATTGGAACCGTTCCTCGGTTATACTTATCCTCCGCCTGTATGTTCCGAAATTAAAACGCTCGCCAGAATTATTGATCAGCGTCGACCTAATCGTCAATAAAGTATCGACTATTGAAATGCCGGGACGAATGAAACGCCGCGGATGGAAGTTCGAGGCGCTTTGATGCTTGCTGAAAGTTTAAGCACAAAAGCGCCGAGCGAGGCGTGCCCGAATACACTCGGCTACGGCCGATTAAAACGAAAGCGCTCCGGGATCGCTTGAAAAATTTATTGAAATGCCGCGCTCGGCGGGGTAGGGGTATAACGTCGCTTGTCAAGGGAATTAATGCGCCATTATTAGTAATCAGGAGATTTATTCACTCGGCAAGATCATTTATTATTTGATCCACGATTTTGATTTGTCTTCCCGTTTAGGGAATACGAGTTTCAAATTTATTTAAAGTGACGTCTAAAGAAAGTGAAGTAGTTATTTCATGTTCCCTAAAACTGACCAAGTATCCAAAATATTAGATAAAAATTTCAGAAAGTAGTTGTATTATTTTAATCTCGAAAACTTGAATTACGAATGAAATGGCAGTCGCTTTTGAACAATTTATTGAGAAATTCTGCTCTGTTGGTTTTGAAAGGACTATTAGAAACACCTATTCTATAGGTGATGAGTAGACTGCGGATATTTATGCAATTTGCAATTTTTGAATTATATAAAATCTTATTTTCCGTGGTAGTAGCCTTTTTAGATCTGAAATAAATTAAAATCGTACTAAATTCTGTCGTATTTTATATGCTAGCCTTTTTTTGAAAATTTTCGAACGCCATAATTGCATAAAGATCCGCAGTCTAGTGATGAGTTGAGAGATGTATGTATACAAGAATGTCTCTACAACCAAAGAAAATATTCGTGACGGTTCCAAAACACGAACGGACAATACAGCAGAGATTGGGGTTGGCGGGAAGGATCAGACTGCGATGGTAATTTGAAAATTAACGAGGAAAGTGGATGATGTGCCAGTGGAGACGGCGGCGTCGGCGAACGCTGACAAAACCGCGTAATTGAAATGAGTTATGTAATTTGAATAATACAGAACTAATGTAACACGGAGAAATGCAAATTCAAATTACAAAATATTACGGTAAAAGGTACCCAGCTGCTAATAAGGTTACAATAATTCTACTTATCCAGCCCTACTTAGAATAACTGGCCGGCCCTCTTTAAGGCAATAAATTTTCATTCCGCCAAATGAAACATTAAGAATAATAATGAAGTTCGCGGGATTACTTGCCGGCAAGTAAAAGTGATACTTAAATAATACCTTTATTTATAGAAAGGTACGAGGATTTATTTACTGCAACCCAGACTAATAATTTAAAAATAATGGACTGGATCTGTAACGTTACTCTAGAGAATGGAAACATGAGCAAGAAAGTTATTAATACATTTTGTCACGGGAATTTATGGTACTTCTCCATTATCTTGTTTTATCTTTGAAAAGTTTATTTCCATTGAAGATGTAGGAAGTCCGTTCCATTTAAGATTGCAAGCAATTCGGTCGATTTTCAGGCTAAGAAAATAGTGTGCGCGGTAATTGAGACTTTCGAGTGAACAAACGACTGCGGGTGCAATTGGTTTCCGACCAGTATCATCCCTCGTATCCAAAATAACGTTTTCCTTTAGCCACAATGGCCATAGATCTCGGGGAAATTTATTCCCGATTCTTTAGCCTCACCCGAGGTTTCTTGCCCGCACCAGTTACCTTTTTATCTGACTCTTCTTCCTTCGACCATTTCCCACCTCGACCTGGTATTTCTATCTCTGACCCATTTTGCCAGCCTTTCAATTTGATTATGCTCCATCTATAATTACTTCTTTTCCTTTAAACGCTATTAGCAACTTTCCGTTCGAGCAGACTTTTTCACAATCGCGGAGTTGCTATTCATTCTACCGTTAATTCTTCTCCAGGTGTAATAATTTCCGTTGCGGAACAGAGACCTTCTCGTTATAAATGTACCAATCTCTAATTAGCAGAGCAAACATTTATCACAGTGAACACCTGGTCGCAATGTAACTTGCAGGTACTGCTATTTAGGCCCAGGTTTAGGTAGCTCCGACTGATTAGTCGATCCTGATTGCTGATCCTCTAAATCAGTATATAAGATGACCGAAAACCGGGAAATTGGGAAATCCCCGCTGCCGCTACCGACTCCCACTGCCAGTGCACCGGTTCCCCCACTATCAACTATTTCATATTGCCCCTACTGCGCTTTGTACAGTTTGGCGGGGAGGACTCAGGAGTAGGGAGAGTTGCCCAGGCCTGCCCTGGACAATCGGCTGGGAGGTAGTAGAATAAAATATATACAGTCGAGGACAATATTGAATGGACACTTTTAAAAATCGCATAACTTTTTTAAAATTGGTTAAAATGACTTGAATTTTTTTTAAGATGTTAGACCGACTAGTCTGCTAGAGAATGAGTGAAAGTATGCAAGCGGCGTTCTTCCTGACAACCACAGATATTAGTTGGAGTCACAGTCTCCATAAATATTTGTACAGGACGAGATATGATTCTCGTTTGCAGTGACCTTGAGAGGTCTTGAAGAGTATTCGAAATGCCTAATTTGGAGGCTTGACCCATTGTGGGAGGGTCGTGGATCCAGCGAGAAGTAGTTTGGCAAGAATTACCAATCGATCTGTGTCGGCAACTCCCACAAGTACAGGTAATTTCGGAGACGTTTCCTTCGTTTTTTTCTTTAGTCGTTCGTTGGGCAGCATTAGCGTTAAGAGCACAACGTGGCTACAGAGCGTGGCTTAAAGCAACCAGCCCTGCCGGGTCGTACCGCGCCAATGGTAACAGTAAGAGCGACAAAAGCGGGTGGGGAGAGAGTTGATTAATGGAAGGGGTAAAGTTGTCACCGAACAACTCCGGCAACCGAGGCAGCCGATCCTTCTCCTCCGCCAGCCCTTCCGTCTTTGTTTCCCTTCGTTTCCGTCGTACTTATTGCATCCTTCTCTGCCTCTATCCCCACACCCGTATTTCTTGCTCGCGACTCCTTATCCATTCAGCCGTTGCAACTTTTCAGATCGGGCGAATCGCGTTTCACCGCTCTGACTTTTACTGTCTGCGATAGTCCTTCGCCGGGAACGAGCCATTGATTCTTCCAGCTTGCTACCCTGCCGATCCTCAGAGGAAATGATCCCGCCAGATCGCCACCCTAACGGCGTCGGATGCTTAAAAAGCCCGATTTATACACAGCTAGGCAATCGGACAGAATTTGGTTAGCCTGCTTTTGCACCCGGCTTCTACACTGGGTGTCCCGAAAATACTTCCTTGAAAGGGCTCCGCAAAATAAAAATCGATTTCTCAGGAAGAGGAATTTTTTACTGCTCTCGGTGTGTACTATGAGGTCTGTCAGTATAAATTGGTAAAATCCCGTCTTGCCATCCGATGTCTGACGGCTGCCGCACGGACATGTATAAATCGACGTGAAAGCTACCCTGCGTTAGAGGATCGTTCGCGGAGAGCGTGAGAGGAAGGAAAGGAGCAATGATGGACGCCAGTAGTCGTCGAAAAGTTTGTTCTTTGTTCACTGCCGCTGCGAAGGACATTATTTATGCAGCTGTCGATCGATTCAGCGGATACAGTTGTTCAACAGAATGTCGATTAGCCTGCGTATATCGTGCCGAGCTTGTGTGAAACTGGACGTGCGAATTTTACGCATTTACAATAGAAATTGATACAAAAAACAAGAGAAGAAATACATTTTTTATTTCTGGCGATTGACACAGAGAATTTTTATTGTGCGCAAAGATCTGCTGCAGGTGGATCACCCGGTATATTTGGAACGATTCTGAGTGATTGCTAGCACAACATTAGCATCCGGCGACTGTGCACATACAGTGTACACCGAGCAGTGGACATTGGTACATAGACACCTTTGGTAAACATTGAATGATCAGTGGGCAATCTTGAAGAGCAGGCAAATTCGAAGGGATACCCTTATTCGCTGGATTTCAGGAAAATTTTCAGATAGCAGTCGGACAGTGCCTACTCCGTTTCACTTTGCAGAAAGAAGGGACGCGCACCGTCGGGCCGAGCATCGTCGCGTGACCACGTTATATGTACTATCAGCACCGTCACCACTAACATCGTCGGTACAGGCAACGTCGGCTACCTTGCTGAAACAGACACGCGCGGCCCAATCAATTCAACGTCAAACTTACCCCTTCAGGAAACTGTTCGCTCCTCGTCCCACTTCTGTTAGGCCAGTCACGGCATGACGAGCCGATTCCAACGCCCTCTAACCCCACCTCACAACCCTTTTGAAATTTATTTTCACCCGCTGCGTCCGTGTAAATGCCACGGGATCACGTGTGTACACACCGAGGTGTGTAATAAAAGAAGTTGGTGTCGTTACCCCGCTTTCTGCTTGACGAATCGCGGCAAATTTCATCGTCCGAAACGCGAAACTTCATTAAAGAGACGATTGTGCTCAGACTAGATTGCTCAGTACTAGATTTTATGCATTTACGATGGAAATGGATAGATGCGATTTAAAATAGTGGAAAGTTTAAGTGAATTCTTCTTTGCGATCAATGCACAATATTTTTATTTTGCTTCTTGCAATTGCATTAGTAAATTTTCTAATTGCTTTTTAATTCGGATACAATTTTACAGAAGCGATACTTATATTTATTGTAGGCCTATATATGTTCTCTAATAGCTCTACATTAACAAAACCAAAATAGAATTTTATTTCGGTTATAGGAAATTATTGACATACATTTTTATTAGAATCTGTTCAGAATCTTCGTCAAGAGTCAGACACGATATTGTAAGGCGAGGGGTAAATATATTTGTTCACGACTGATAGACATAGACATTTATGTCTGCGACACATAATGTCGTAGTCTGTCTACCTCGGAATAACTGAACAAAAGTTATTTGACTTGGACGTAATTAGATGAGCCTAGAACTAATTGATCTGGCGGCCCTAACTCAGGCGATGTAATGGTCCTTCAGTCTCCACTTAACCTCTTCCGCATTTCTGGAGGTCCTCAATTCATCAGGTCTCTCGTTCTTACTTGCACTCCTTATGGATTTGATATACGTGACCCAGAGCCAACATCAATCTCCCATTTTCTAGGCGGCATGGTTCACCAGTTTCTCAGGGCATTAGCTAATATGGTTAATCAATGTTGTTCAAGTATCTACCTAGCAGTTACTCGATCATTCACAGAACAGTTCCCATCGATTCCCTCGCGCGTTTTCAGTTTCCACTATTATTCGATCGTGCTTTGTTTTACACAATCATATATACGGTGACCATTCTGTATTTCACCAGGCGTACAAATGTTTTGTACTTTTTCAGTCTAAATTTATTGTTGTGTTTTTTTTTCCAACGAAACTATCATAGTCTCGAGGATCGGAAATGCAATGTTGAAATACTTTTTGGATACACTGTATGCACGCAGAGTGTATTCGGAGGTGGCTGTGCACAAGTCGTGAACTGATTTTACACGAGAAAATAAATCGGAATATGAAATAAATTTTTTTACACGGGTTTCCATTTTCAGAGGAATTGACTTTGAAGATTGATCGGGTACACATGCGGCTGTGCTCTCAATAACTTCATATTTTTCGGCAGCACGTGTACCTGGCCGATATTCAAATTGAATTTTCTCGAAAACAATGGGAGGTAAAGTAACAAATTTGATTTGTACGATTTTACTTTGATTTTTTTTTCCACGCGAATTCGACGTACTTCGGAATCGTGCCTCCGGCTATGAGACGATTCTTTATGAAATTATGATTTTAATTCCTGATCCGTGGATCATGTAATTTTCTAATTTAATATAATATGATTGAATAACATCATTCAATAATAATGGAACTTCGATTTAGTAACATTACCATATTCCACTGCTTTGTTCGTTCGTCTTATTATTAATTACTAATCATTCGATTCAATCCGTTTTATCCTATTAATAAATACACGAGGGCATTTATGC
The DNA here is from genome assembly GCA_028455795.1 of Lasioglossum marginatum. Classification (NCBI taxonomy): domain Eukaryota; kingdom Metazoa; phylum Arthropoda; class Insecta; order Hymenoptera; family Halictidae; genus Lasioglossum; species Lasioglossum marginatum. The sequence continues at coordinate 2,726,204 of CM052255.1, read as the reverse complement.
CGAGAATGTATAAGAGAGATATTCTCCATTATTACAATACATAAATATGCCGTCCAATAATTTCCTTTATTACGTTCGTTATCGTACAAATTTCCTTTAATACTCTCAAATAATTACCATCAGCTTAGTTAAAAACTGGCATTAATAAAAAGATCAAAGTACACTGCATTCCAATCAACGGATTTAACAAATCTGATCAAATATCAATTAGCTCATGATCAAATTAACGAAAGATCTATTTCTTGATTTCATTCAATAATTAATAATATTCTATATTAAATAGTATGAATTGAAGATTATCTTGGACCCTACCAATTTTTCAACAAACTTGATGATCAGCTATCATCAAAATTGTTCAAGTTCTGTTACAAATCATCAACAGATGTACACAATCCTCTAAGAACGTTGTCGCTTATAATTCAACAATTTGTACCATGAGCATCGAGGACCATTGAAACAATCCGCATGAATGAATAAAGATGAGCAGTCGTTAGATGTCCATTCAGCATCCATAAATATTTTAACAATACCTTGCTCGGCTAGCATCGAGAAGTTAATGTGCAGTCCATAAGTTACACCGATCACCTAAACATATTCTATTACCTTCTTGCAATCACGAAAATTATAAAGGGTGTCTCACACTTCATCATACTATCTTCTATAAGTTTGACAAAGTAAACAATACTTTATGTCTAACAATTTTGAATGGTATCAAGTGATCAGTATCTTGCAGGGATTGTTTTTCTCTTTGTTTTCAAGGTTGTCGATATTTTTTTTTTAAGTAACTACATATATTTTCAAATATTTACTGTACTCGAAAGATATATTCGATCTCGAACTCCGAAGATGAAGGTCAAACTCAAAGTTCTTACAAAGAACACAAAATAAACAAAACAGGTATTTTATGCGTACATTGCAATGCGAAAAGAAATTTCATCGAAAAACGGATGTTCAAAAACACTAATCCCTCACAAAAATACAAAAAACTACTAATCCCTCAAGACAAAAATACTAATCCCTCCGTACGGGTCCGAAAGGACCCTGCATCCGGCGGCCGGTAATCTGCCGTGGGAGGGTTAACAAAATCCATCTACCCCTATGGCAGTTGAAACTGTACGCGCAAGTTATTACCATAATCGCCTCCACACGGAATTGATATTTCTCCTTTGAGAGAAGCCAGAGTCCGCGAAAAAATGTGATTTTCATGTATTATACGTGGTTTCCGGTGGCATCGCGAGATTCAAGAGGGAGGCAGCACGTAACACTCGTTTTTCTCTGCGAGCGCGATCGGGACCACGAGATAAATCAATGGAGCGGTAATATTTATCGTATTCCGCGTTTCGTTCTGTTCGGAACGAGTCCGGTCACAGTATAATAAATATTAATAGGATAGGGGGTCGCGCGTTCGCGGCACCTAAATATTCACAAAGGAGCGCCCTCGTACGCTCGGAATCACGAGTCCCGCCGGATTATTATCGGCCCGGCCCGTCACCTTGTTTCCTGGAGTGACTGTGCAACCCGCTGAAAAGGATTTTTTAACGATACTTGATGACGAGAGGTCACTCGAAAGAGTCGTCTCATTAATTCAGTACGTACTTGTGCCGTCGATTAGGGGCGGGGGCGCATTCGATGAGCGAAGAGCTCGGGAAGGGGATGATAAGTAATCGAGTGGCTCGCTATGATTTTAATGAGTTCCTTGATGACACGAAGTCAGTCGCGGGGTGGGGAAGGGCCGACTGACAGCCGACAACGACCGGGGGGTTGGGGGGAGGGGTAGCAAAGACACCGATTTCGCCAGGAGCAACCCGGCCCAGCTTTGACTTAAAAGTGCAACCGGGCATCGAACGGGAAAACCCCGGGGATAATACTTTCGCAGAAGTTCCAACCCCCCTCCCGTTTCTTCCAACGCTCCCCACCTACGACCTGTCTCCCTGTTGCTCGACAGCTTGCCGGCTCTACGATTTTTCTGTTCGGTCATGAATAGCAACGAGTGGAAAAACAGGAAAGTTCCGACCGAGGCCAACTTCCCACCCGAGTTTCTTCTTAGCTGCTGCGACTGCTTTCCGACTAGCAGCCCCTGTTCCTCTCGCGACGCACGATGCGTTGGCGATGCATCAAAATTAAGAAATCGATATATTGGTACTTGAAATCTTCGTAGAGCTGTCCCTAGACATCTATCGCAAAGGCAAGCAATAATATCGGAAACAATAAACCAATTTATTTTTATTTATTTATTTATTAAGGTCGCGTCAACAGCTAGGTTATTAGCGACCACGAAGGACTGATACACTTTATAGCAGTGGGTTACATATATATATAGTTACACATAGTGGTTACACATATGTAGTGTGAAAGGCTTAATTTTCCTATTTATCGGTTGAAATGTGTGGTGTATAGCCTCTGGAGAAAACTTAGATGAAATTAATAAATTCATTCAATCAAAATTTATGTATTATTTCATTTCAATAAATGTAATTAATACCACAGGGCTTAACGAAGCTGTTCCACGTTTTACGAGCTTTGTACGACATTCTTTATTTCTCATAAGTCTATTTTGACGGAGCAAGCGCAGTAATTAGCGTTTGTCCAAACAAAGCTGTTTGCCTTTGAGGTAATTCAAACACCAAATTAACAAATGCGGCGACGTGTGGGTGTTTCAGCAAGTGTATTTATTTTACAATTCGATTACCTTGTCGTTAATATTTCAATACTGTTATCTAGACGATCGTTCTGAATATATTATTGTTCGATTAAGAGAACTGATACAGAGGGATTATTTTTACTTTTTTCAGTTATAAAAGATTACTCGTTTTACAGTACTTAGAAGCATTAATTGTATTATGAAATTGAGTTAGATTTGTAACCCAATCCACATTTTCGTGTTATTATGGATCACTAACCTAGATCTATTTCAGGCATGTCTGGAACTCTGGTTAATTACGTATCTTACAGTAAATGTTTCAATCTTCGTATAATAGACACTGCAGAACATTTCATGGAGGTACGTTCGGAACGACAATGATTGACCTTAAATGACCTTAAGTGACCGTCGAAGGCAGACATATTAAAGATCAATGAATTCGTCTGGAAACGGACTAGGTTCGTACCGAAATAAAGGCGTACAATTCCATATAGACAGACAAAGATCATCTTGAAATCTCCGAAGCTCGTCCACCCAGAGAGAAAACAAACAAGGTGGGTTTTAATTGCGGGACATATGAGAATGAATAAGTGAAATATAAAACAAGAGTAGAAAGATTAAAAGAATTTTAAAAGCGTTGATATATCATCAGCATACACGTATGTATTAAAATTATTACAAGCTAGCAAACTAATACATAGTGCTAGCAAACTAATCCTTCTAAAAAAGGACTCGAGCTGTTGGGTCCAATTTTGAAAAAGTTATTCGTTTTTAAAAGGTGTAAGAACACTTTGTACACCCACTGTATATAATTAACAGAGAATATGAATTTTCTCCAGCTCTTGCGATGTAACATAAAATGCTGCGTGTGCATCGAGGAGGAGTCGAATGCGAACGTGTGAACATCTTAATGGGGGGTTGGTTGGTTCGCTGGAGCAAGAAGCGAGCAAGCCATCCGCGACCCGTGTTACAATCTGTTCCCGTTGATAAGCGTTGCGAATCGAAAGCGTTTTTATTGGATAGGACGAGCTCACGGTCGACGGGTAATCGGCTCGATCGTGTCGCCATATAAAAACGTGATGTACACGGTTCGGACTCGGTCCGTGCGGGGGTGGGAGGCGGATTGTGGCGTTGGTGACGGCGTTGATGGTGAACTTGCTCGACGTTTTTGGCGTCGGTGGTCCACAAAACTGCCCTGTCGCGGCCGACTCGTCCTCTCCGGTGGCACACGGGCCGGTAGAGTTGATAGGCTTGACTTTTTAAAGCGCGCCAACAGATGAAATTCCCTCCGGTTTAAATAGTCCGCCGCTACTACCGGAACTACCATCCAGCGGGCCGCACACCCGGGGCTAACACGGACACGTACACGCCACCTCCGGTACACGGCCGAAAGGCGCACTCGTTCGATTTAGGTTCGCCGATTTAAATCAAGTTGATTTAAGCTTTCCCTCGACCGCGCGTATCCGGTTGACCATGCTCCCACTTTCGCGAATTCTGCTCTCCATCCCCCGAGCGCGCTGCCCCCGCGCCCCCCGGCTCGTCCACGTTCCTCTAATTCCACCGGTCACACCTCTATTTCTGCCAACTACACTCCCGGTCAAAACGATCGCCTGTGATATCCATCTTGAAGAAAAACGAATACACCAGCTTGTATTAGGTTGGTGCATATGAAATGTCCGATTTTTAACAGTTACATTAAACAAATTCAACTGGTAGTCGAAATGAACTTACTGATTCAAAGTAAACACCAATGTAATCAAAGTATCCTGTAAACGAATTTCAAGTTTCTTGATTGTATTACGGTAAAAACTGATTTTTTTGGTCTTTTACCATCGACGAATAGAACGTTAATTAATCACCACATATTCACTAAAAATCGCATAATGCTATATCGTCAATATGTTATTCTTTCACACTGTATAAAAACAATATACGACATCTAAATTACAATTTAATATAGAATATTAAGAATATAGAATAAAGAATAATATAGAATAAAAATATAGAATATTATAGAATATTAAGGATTATCTTTGTACCTCAAAGTTTTATACAGGGTGACCCAAAAATGTTGTACTTCCTCGAAAGGGATGATTCCTCGGGTCATTTGAAGTAAATTCTTCCTCTGCGAAAATGTTCTCCACGGCTTTGTCAAGAACTCCTTAACGAAAACGTGAAGAATGTTTTTGCAGAGGAAAAAGTTACCACAAATGACCTCAGGAATCACTCCATTCAAGAAGGTACAACATTTTTGGGACACCCTATATAATAAACCTGTTAAAACATTTTACAAGATATGTATTCTAAAACCGAACATATGCAACAACTTAATAACTGTTTCAACCATTAGCACTCGAATGGTGACTCAGAGTCACCACTTGAAATTGCTATACCATTATTCAAAATATTGTTTACGTTATTAAATATGTTGGAATCTAACTAATTACTAAACATTTTATCAATTTCATATCTATAAAATGAAAAAAATGATATAGAATGGAATTATTCTAGGTCGGAAGAGATTTTCGAGTTAAAATAGCTCTGAGTGCGAAGGGTTAAATTACACCTACCCATTTCCGTCAGAAATGCATAAAATGCGTTGTGCAGTGAATAATTGATTAATAAAACTGTTATATCATCTAATAGTCTTGGTTGCAAACCGAAAATTTGTAGGACATGAACACATAGGTGCTGTCTTTTTGACTGGGCGTGTAGAACCGTCTCTGTTGGCCCATTTGCCCTCCACTCTCAGCATTTCCTTTTCATTCTATCAGTCACCGGTTCCTATAGCCCGCAACTCGCTCTTTCGCGCTTCTTTTTCACTCGAGCATTGTTTCCATTCACAGAGCGCCGCGCCGCTCTTCGACAAGGATCGATCGAACACTCGCGCCGATATCGATCTATGCGAATTCACGCGCACACGGACCGATAGACAACGAAGCGGTACTTATTGTGCACCGACAGCCGGCTGATTGGAGAGTTACGTGTATCCCGCGTGGAGCCCCGGCAAAGAGAACATTTAGGCTAATCGGTTTATTGAAGGCTCGAGTTTTCCGAAAGTGTTTAAGTTGCGCAAACAAGATGACTGTGAAAGGTTCGCCGAGAGATACGCCGCGCAGGAGAGATACGTGTGTGTGTGCCAATTAATACGATGATACCGCTCGCACACCACCGGGCCGCGCTAGCACGAAAGAAATATTTGTCGCGACGTTTACGTGTAATTCACCGTGTTTGTAAGGTGTACTGAGATTCAGAGTTAACCGGTGTTTGATTTCCCCGCAGTTTGTTTGACGGGGAAGTGGAAAGCTCACGAAAGCTTCAGCTTCTCCGAGTACGATGGTTTCACGCTCTTTTTTTAATGAAATCCGCGGCAAATGTGTAATCGAGTTTTTATTTCGCTTACACCAACGCAACGGCTGGATCGAATAGATAATTTTTCGGTGTGGATCTGGTTTACCGGTGGATTTTCTAAAAATTATTTGCAGGACATCTCCAAGTAGTAATTAGAGATTTTAATTAGGAATTGCCGTTTTTGATGTTTTTTGCTGGTGAATGATAAAACCAAGAAAATTCCAAAAACACGTGTCCCCTATTAGATTGCGTACACAAAGTTACGTGAATATGGATAAACAATTAATCATTTTTTCTAAAATCTTTTTATTACATTACATTCTTTAATCGAAAACACACAGATTAAAAAAAATCATTGTCCTAGACCCTCTAGTTCCCGAGATATTAGCAAAAGGATTTTCGCCCTCTAGACATGAATTATTGCAGATAAAAGAAAATAAAAATATTTTTCGTATGAACGAATTTTATTTTAATTTGAATATAGATTTTTACACGTGCTTTTATCTACAATCTTGTATGAAATAATATCCATTCGTCAACGTCGTTCACTGAAAGGTTTTATACGCACGTTTGGAAATTTAATTGAATTCGCGGTGTCGCGTTCATATTCTTGAAACTAAGTACTGAGTACACATTAGAAAGTGTTTGATTACGTCAAGGTACAATTTATACTTGTCTACATTTGTATGCGTATCCGAGAGAAGAGAAAATAGTAATTCATATTGTCAGATAATATTCTGTAATAAAATAAGAAAGTCTCGAGTATCACAGTTTTCGTAGTGTAGTGGTTATCACGTGTGCTTCACACGCACAAGGTCCCCGGTTCGATCCCGGGCGAAAACAATTTCTTTTTGCATCCCAAAATTGATATTTACACAACGAAACTTGTGTTTTAAGTATTTGTTGTAATGGAGAAGACTCAATCTTCAAATCTGTAATAGATTCACTAAAAAATGTTTCGATGCTTTTGCAGACGATTCAATGCGTAGCATTTTCGACCAAAAAAGTGTCCTCAATTTTTCCCCTGCTATATCATACGAAGATAAAGACTTCGAGCTTTAAAATCGAGTGTAAATTTATTATGGTACAATTTTTTTCAACGAAATGATCGTAGTTGAAATATTGATAATTTCTCGAGAATCGGAAATTTGATGATGAGATACTTTTTGTTTGCATTGTATTTCTTGTATCGGCGGCGTCGCTGATAACCTTTGATAGAGGAGCGTTGCGCGTTCGCAGACATCTACGGACAAATACAAATTGCGTAATCTCGACCCAAATGGCCTAACGCAGTTATCCTGGAATTATACAACCTAATCCAGATCTAACTCTACTAACCCAACCCTGATCCAATCTAGACCATTTAACGAACCTGCATGGCAGAATACTGGCTCAGCACACACACACATATATATATTCCGTGGCCTACTAACTCACCTAACAAAGACCTAACCCAATCTAAACCATTTAACGAACCTTAACCACTGGATACAAGCTTAACACGTATCTCTAACCTTGCTGATTCGCCTAACACAATCTAAGGTACCTAATTTGGTAGAACAGTACTAACATTTCGAACGTGCTGATTCTATAGGACCATACTTTTTCCTCCAGCGTAGCGTGCCTAGGGACTGTGAACATTAAGACGCTCACATACTTCGAGAGTCTCTCTCTTCTGAACACGGTGCATTACCGAGCACAATATTGATCTACTACCGTATCATGATTCATCATCAGAATCTATTTACTGAAACTCTGAGTGCATACCGTACTCCCGACGTCGGGATAGGCAACTCTACTTGACGTTTCAACTCGGATTAGTGATAGCAGAGTAATCGGCTTTCCTTGTTTTATTTACTCGGCGCGCGCGGCCTTCAGTTTATTTCATATGAAAAATGAACCCGCTGGTTTATATTTCACATCGGATTGGAACAAAGCGTCTCAACGGAAGAAACTCATCCCGCAAAATACGTGAAATTGGTATGCATAATTTAAACTTCGATTGAACTTGCTGTGCGTGAAACGATCTTCCCCACTTGAACTGCTTTGAAACAGAGTTGGCCATTATTTGAACTGTTCCGAATAATTATACTTTATTCTCTATTAATAATCGATTGTTCATTCGGACATCGATTGCAGGATTATTCGAATTATGCGTTCACTGTTTTTGTTTTTACTTAATTTTATTAAGACTATTTCCGATCAATTTCAACTAATTCCTGTCCGAATTCTTATTCGAATAAAATCTATGTTTAGCCCTTTGCACTCGGAACTATTTTAACTGGAAAATTAAACATTTCTTCCGATCTAGAATATTTCCATTCCCTATGATTTTTGAAATTTTATGCATATGAAATTGGTATAATACCTCATACAATACCAAAATGTCTAGTAATTGATTAGATATCGATATATTTAATAATGTAAACAATATTTTGAATAATGGGTGCAAAGGGTTAGATTGTAAAGTCATGTCACAAAATCAAAGAAGATATTCTGGGGGAAATGGTTAAGTGGGACCCTGGATATATTGCCAGGTATAACTTATAGAAAAATGTGACAACCATACCCGGTGTTCCCTATTGTTCCTTGCGCACGCACAGCTCCTCGAATATCAATAGTTTCCGTGACTGGGTCAGAAGTGGATCAGCGTGTTGGAGATTTAATTGATCCATATATTCCAGCCTCCGCAACCTGTCGGTTGTTTGATTTTGAAGAGTGTCGAGATAAATCGACTTGGGGGTTGAAAAGAAACTCTGCCGTTAGCGGATCGGTGGGTTTCGAGGGGACACATTGCAAATTGCAATAACTCACCGCGCCCCTTGACCGGTTCGGGCGGTTCCGAACTACTTCGGGGTTGAATCTAGTTCAGGAAGTTCATCAGTCTTCAATTATACATTCTCACGGGTGCGCTGCCACGGGGCGGCGTGCAGCCGGCGCGGCGCGGCGAGGCAAAGAAAAGATCTCGCGGCGGGCACGCGAAGACCATAACTAGAAAAAGAGGAAGAGAAGAGGCAGCGATTCGAGGCATCCTTAACCTCCGGCGAACGTGTGTCGGGTGCGAGAAGACTTTCTGGTCGGCGAGTTGGTATCACCTGGTCCAACGTCTTGCGCCACAATGTGGCGGTAATTCAACTTTGTACCTGACTTACGCGCATGGCGCATACTAATGGCCCGCGAGGAAATGCATCAGGCGAGGCAGCCACGGGTGCTGGAAAGATGGAAGTGCCCGTGGGAAGGGTGCGACCTTAAAACTGTTCGGCGGAACAATGGCGGAGCGTGTCAATCACGGACCTAAAGAACTGTGCATGATTCTGCGGGGGTGAGCCAAAAGACGGAAGTCAACTTGTCGGCCATATTGTGTGATTAAAACTGTGCTATGCTCTATAGGCGACTTAAATACTAGTTTAGCGCCTGTAGCACAGACGCTGGTATAATAGTAGACCAATCACCATATGGAGTTTCGTGTCTCACACAATAAATTATGTTATATATCTACAGTTATTTTAATCAGTACATTATTAATAAACATAGATACCAAATTTTAGATACGCAACGGTACGACACGTACAGGTACACGTACACGTACGAAACCGTTTGGCATAAAATTTTTCAATATTAATAAGGAAATAACGAATTTTATTGTCAAAATCATCTTTCTCGAATATTTTTTAAACTATTTATCGCGTTGGAAAATATGTTAGACAAAACCTGTAGATCTGGATAGGCTGCGTCTGTTTGTGATGTGGTTTCACTATATTTTATCAATAAACATTAGCGAAAAATGTGTTTTTTTTAACTAGCGGAACTTATTTCTTTTTAATTGTAGATTACTTTGCAGGATATTCCATATATGTGCTTTTTTAAAGTCTTAAAAATCCTGTAAAATGAACCGTTAAATAAATATGAGCAAATCCGTGGTCTGAATCGGCCGGGCGAGGCAAACATTGCGATAACGTGTTGTTTGCCGCGGCGGCCCAGCGAGGCAACGTGTATTGTTTGCCTCGCCCGGAAAATTTCTTCGGCCAGCTCAGGCGTTTTTTATGGGTAAAAACCGCGTCCCCGTCCCCTGGTAAGTTTCGCTCCCTCCTGGAGGGGTGGATTCTTACGCGCGGGTACGGGAAATGCATTTTTCCTATAGTAGAAAAAACGCGAAAAGGTCGCGCGATATCGGTCTATTTGGCAATATCGAAATCAGCCGAAATTCGCTCGGGACGGGACATTCTGACCCATGCGCGAAGAGCCGAAACGTGCCTCGGACCTGCGCGGCCCGAGGCGCAAGCGTGGGGGAACAGCGTCGTGGAAGGGGAAGGTGGGAGACTAGTCTCAATCTGGCGCTACAATAGGCAGGATCGAGAAATTTCGTGACATTTTACTATAACTTTTGAACCACAAGAAATATCGGGATGAAATTTCCACTAAAATTCATTAAAAAATTAATCTACTGATAATTATCGTAATAAACATATATTTCTTGTAATACTTTTATAATTCTTGTCGCTATGCGACTTGTTAAGAAAATCAGGAAAATTCATTTCTTTATACCGAATTTCTAGATCGCATCGTCGTAATGTATATTGCTGGATGAATAAGCAGAAAATTGTCATTAACTTTGAAATACTCAATATAAAAAAATAATGCTGGCAATAGCAAAAGAATATATCTTAATTAACTTCTATTTCTGCCCATTAAATATATCTCGTTATTATTGATCCTACACATCGAAACTTTATACATTCCTTATAAAAGCACTGATAATTTTTCAAATCACATCCTTTGCGATAACAAATACGTAGAAACAAAATTATTACACAAGTCAGAATTGCCTTAGAATATACGTGATTTAATTGTACATTTTAAATGTTACCGCAACGTTATATAGATGGCAGCACTAGTTTAACCATTCAACATGGCGGCAATCAACCATCCCCCCGCTCAGCAGTACATAAATCTCTCTCACATATAAATCTACTTTACGCTCAGTCCTTTAGGTCTGTGGTGTCAATCAGGTCAGGAAACGGTGCAACCGGCGCAGTATTATATTCAGCCATGACGTCCCATCGCTGATACATGCCACCATACTGAGCCTTCGTTCCCTTTCATCTGGCAGCCAGTTGTCTCGTTCCCTTCTCTCCCTCCCTCTCTCCCTCTCCATCCCTTTCCATCCATTTCTCCCTCACGCTCTGGCTGGCAATGCAATTTCAAATTAATTATGCATCGAACTACACTGGCTGTAGGCAGGCGTCGAGTAATATTCCGGCAGTTCACGCCTTCGTGGCCGAAAGAGGCAGCTAATAAACCGGCATCAATTAGCCGACACGCTATACCTCAGCTGGTACACGATATCTGCGGTATTCTGAATTAGGCCTGCCCTTGCGAACAGAGGCAGCCTCTGTGCTCCCGTTAATTGCTCCCAGCCGAGCCTCAATTTTGACGCGTTTTGGCGAATCAATGTCGATAGAATGATAGCCTGCCATCCGATTACGAATACGGGATATCAACTATTTCGCAGTCGAAGTAGATAGTCGATCACGTCACATTTGTGATCTCTGATTTCCAATTCGATTCACGGTTAATTAATTCATTCTACTTTCATCTTTCTGCACATTCGCGCGCTCCCGCACAGATTCGTCCCAACATTCATGCCATGACTGGCAATAATTGTATCCACGACGGCCGTTTCACGAGAAACATTGCATTGTGTGCGCGAATGTTCGCTAATTTACCGATCGATTGCCGTTCAAAGCAGAAATAGCCGACTTCTCTAAAGGCGAATTTACACTTTTTACTTTGGGTGTACATCCCGGATGATTCCTGCACAATGAAAGGTGTGGATATCGTTCTCATCCGCGATTCGTCTAAAATGATCCTCCAAAGTGATTAGTTTATACTTTTGATTAATTGACTGGACGATCTGATCAAACAAATTGGACAATACCAAATATTTTGATAATGTAACCGACGTTCGAAAACTACTTGGAATAATTAAGGAAATATGAAACAGCCATGAGTAGACTGCGGATCTTTATGCATTTATGACTTAGGAAAATGTTCAAAAAAGGATGGAATATCAAATTCGACAGAATTTTGTACAATTTTTATTTCTACAAAGGCTGTTACCATTAAAAATAGAATTTTATTTCATTCCACTTTCTTAAAATTTGTCTACAAAAATTGGAAAATGCATAAATATCCGCAGTCTAGGAGCAATTGTAATAGATTAAGAAAATGCTAAATAAAATGTTACCTTCTTTCTGCCAGTACCGGATTATTCACGTGACATTGTGACGCATGCACGACAGGAACGGAACGCGTCACGTGACCGGGCGGAAGTGGGGGAATGGCGTCGTAAAAGGGGAAGGTAGAGTGGGGCCACGAGTCTTAATCCGATTCTGATAACCGGTTCTATGTATCTGTACATATATGTAGAAGGGGTTGGACTAGGAGAAAATTTAAGGGGTGGTTCTCCATGACAGTATAAGAGGAAAATGAAGAATAAAAGAATTGCAATTAAAAATGATTTAAGGATTCACCTATTTTGGTTTTGTTAACGTGCAGCCATTGGAGAACATATATTGATACAATAAATATAAAGTTTCTCCTTTCTCCAAGAAATTACGAATTACGAAAGTGAAATTGTCGGGTTAGAATGAGCAAAAGCCGAGCACATTCTCGCGATTATGGACCTCGGACGAAGAGTTCGATTTTTCGAGCAGCGACGTATATCAACCGGAGGAATCAATGATCAATAAACTGCACGGCGAATATAATGTTTATGAATCATGGTGCCCGAACGTAGCGATAGCACGTTATTTACCTGGATAGCAGGCGCGGTCTGAATTCGAAACCGCAAAAATATCGTAGATAAAGCAAACTCGGCGGTGTTTTCGTAAAATACGAGAGATTCGGATGTCCGACGGTCTCTTCTTCGAAGGTCGAACGAAATCGGGCCTGCGCGCATTATTATCGCGGACTTTTAAAATTTATACAGCGGGGCGGTAACAAACGGTATCGTATGCACGTTTCGCTCTCGTCATTTAATAGTATACGTGGACGTAGGCAATAACGGGCGGCGATAAATCTAAAGGCAAATAGATACGCGGGCGACAAGAAATAAAGGGGTAATAATCGTAAAACATGTAAGAGTCAACCGTGAAATACATTTAGAACGAAATCAAGCGGTATAACGGGAGGATCAATTCTGTGACTACGTACCCTCGAGGAAGGAGCATTTCATGCTAGCTAACTCGTAAAATAACTCCAAACAAGTTCTGATAAATTGTAGCCGTCACAGCACGTGCGAAGCGTTCTCCATTAGTTACAACGTTTCCCGCCAGAAATGTCTTTTCGTGAAACACATGCTCTTGCTACTATCAGACGTCAAAATTTGTTGCACACGTGTTACCAACTATTGGCGAACGCGATATATTCCGTTAATAAATTTATTCCACGGATAGACTCCCGTTTCGCGCGAGACCGCGCGGAATATGCCCAAGGTGCACGCAGTGTGTGTGGCTGACGAAAGAAAGTTTAAATAATAATCTGTACGATAACTATCACTATTTGCATAGACTGAAGCAGCAAGTCTTAAAGCAGAAATGAATTTTTATAAATTCAATCAATTGTTTCGGGAGCATTCTTTAAATATCAGACAAGTGGAAGATGTAAACAAATTGATTTTTTCGTCCCCTTCAACTGCGTCCTGGACAATCGCATGCCTTCCCCTGGAATCAAATCGTCGAATGTACAAAGTAATACGCGATCCCGGGGGAATATTGCGCATCCCTCGGGGCACGAGACCGCTTTGTTGAGCTCTCGTCGATTCTTTTCGTGCCTTTTCGAGTTCTCGAGTCTTATTTCGATTTTCATTACCTTTGAGGGCGGTACCCGTGGGAAATATATGACCTACTGCTCGCTAATACTTCACGTGAAGTAGCGTGGGTGAGGATCGTTTATCTAGGAATGCAGCTAATCCATCGGTCGGCGGCTCGAAAATAAAATATGTTTCGTGAAAGCATGATGAATCTGGGAAAGTGTTTATCTTAATACATCATCCCCTAAAGTTGCCTATTTCCTGAACGCCTTCGGACATCCCCCGTTAACCTTCCCAGCTCTTTCTCAACTTCCAACGTACTTGATCCATGACTCTTTTTTATCTTTCCAGTCGAAATTGATCTATCACAACTTTTCACCTGTTCACAACTTCGAAGTTGTATTCCAACGTTTTGTAATTGTTACTGTAATATTTATTTTAATATAGTAGTCCATTCGAAAATGTCTGATGACAATATTGTTATAAGAAAAAATTAGAAACTTTTGACTGGTTCACTAGTTCTAATGTTAAAAGATTTTCCAAACATTATATTTTGCAAGTTATATATTTTATTATAAAAATTAATGGCAGCATAACATGCTAGGCTGAATAATGAGAATGTTATGATTAATATTGAATCGAAGAAAAAAGAAAGATTCTCTTCAAATAAGAGAAGAAGGGAAGAGGCCCTTAATTTGAATTGTTTAATATTGATATATATTGATTGATTCATGATAATTTTAATTCACGGTTGTGTGATATTAATTGAATATTAACGTTCATACACCGAATCAGTATTTACAAGATAAAACATATCAACTTTTTTTCTTTGGTCCATTGTACAATGGGGATGAACTGCGCACATTTCGGACATTAAACCGCTTTTCATGTGGTATAAGCTGTGAGAAGAATAGATTGTACATGAAAACGCACACACAATGACTCGAAATTCAATCTACCGAATGGGATCTATTGTTTTATGAGCCACGAAAATAAAATTCGCGAATGAATACTTTTTCATATAGAGAGAAAACATGAATGGCATTATAGAACGAGTCTCGATTTGTTCAGATTTTAGATTAACGAAAATGTAAATCACTCGTAGTAGTTAAAATTAATGAAAATGTTGTTTGGACGAGGACGATTTTGTCGAACTGCTATTATAATAAACAATTTAATGATATCGGCGCTACAGGTTCGATCAAATGTTACTCACAAAGCAATTTTGCAATTTAAATTGTTCTCAACGTTTCAATCCCAATGTGGATCATTTTCAAGAGAAATTATTATTTGAATAGCATTTGAGAGAAATTTGTTATTATAATGCCATCGAGGGGTTTCGTTGCTGACAGAAATAACTAGAAATAATTTCTACCTGCGTTGTAACGAAGTCGAGTGAAATAGAAATTTTTTTTGGTTTTACGTCGCATCTCAACTGCTAGGTTATTAGCGACGGGACCTATAGTTTATTAAGGTGGGTTCCGAACCACCTGAAATAGAAATTTATTTTCTCTGAAAATATGTTTAATAGGTTGAAAACAATATAACAGTAGTTTTAAATTCTTCCAACGTTTCTATGTAGGGGCAGCACAGAGAAATCTTTTTGCCAGTGAGTGTGCAATCTGTCTAGGAATGGCGATCTCTTTCGATATGGCTAGTAACCCATAGAGCGATTTTTCCGAGAGCATCTTCGTCGCCTCTTTCTCGAGATGCGATTATCCTTCGCCTCGTTAAAAGTGTGCGAACTCATAGCCGCTGCGCATGCCAATGTCCCGGCAGTTTACGGCGCGGAGTGGCGCCTTAATAAACATCGCCGAGTAGAGCATTAAATTTCAGTCTAACTTATTAAAATATTTATTGCCCGGGACTTTATTTGTCGGGGCGTTTATTCGAAAGTCTGCGCGTGTAAATTGACTTGTTCATTAGTTGAGTTGGGTCTAGGGAGTGAACATGGTTGACAGACCGCTTGGCCCGGCTGCAGAATAGAGGCTCGCGAGATCGAACACGACAGACGGTGGACAATACATCAATAGACACCGGCTCCGGGAGCTAGAAAGCATCAAATCGTTGAATGGCGGGTTAGTCCGTACGATAATTTCGGTTCGGCGCCGAACTTGTTGGTTTGTGCACCCATAAACCACCCCTCCGGACCCTCCCTTCCCGTCTAGAACTGCCGACGGTCACGGAGGCTGATGGCGATACCATGGGACAATGTATCCTGTGGGCAATGACGTGCCCTGCGTCCTGAGGTCGCTGTTATGTGATCCTGTCGGCGCGGAGAGGATTAACGATGCTACCCGGCCTACGGGAACGGATTTTACTCGAACGTGTGAGAACAAGGACACACGGCGGCCCGACGCGGTGCATAGGTCATGCTAGTTCATGATGAAATTGCTGTAGCGGTTCCCGGAGCCGAGTGAAACGGCGATTCCGCGAACGATGCCGCCAGCTTTGCGGGAAATGCTTCTCCGCAGACTTTCCCGGCGGCAGCCCGGTTCGATGCCTTCCGTAATCCGGTTGCGAGCCGATGCGTGGACGTTTTGACGGCCATTCTGTTTCCTCTGAAGAAATTCCTGCGTTAACTCTATCTATTTTCAATGGTTGTGGACCGGGAAACTTTAATTTCAGTTTTAGTTGCCGTTTCGATTTGTTTCTCGAACAGTGTACTTCCGATAGCCAGATGAAAAAAAGAAACTTGTCCATGAAGGTGATCTACATTTTTCGAAATGACTCTAAGAGACGTCTAAAGAGCTAAAAAATGCGAAAGTTTCTGTCAGCGAATGCTAGCACACGAACATCCAGATATCGAATTTCATAACATCGACTATCACTATAAAACATTCCACGAACAGCACACCGATCACACTCTCAAAATATGCCCCAAGAGTTCTGAAGCGTGGTAACAAGATTTTTGATCACCTCGCATGTAGAGTCTCGCCACAAACGAAGTTGCAGTCTCCGATGGATTCGTCGATCAGCAGCTCGGCTAACTATGATGGAATTGCTCTCATCACCAGTTGACGACAGCGGCCGAAGAACGAGAGACGGGAAGTAGAGGGAAGTAGAGGCGAGGCGAATTGTGTGACCAAGAGATCCAAGTACAATGAACAAACACGATTGGAAGTTTGCGAGAATGGTACAGCGCAACGTGAATGTGGAAAAGAGAGAACGAGAGAGAGAGAAAGATAGAGAAAGGAGGAGGAGAGCGAAGCTGAATATAAAGAGGGTGAGAAGGAGATGGATGCCTGGTTGTAGCAGAGAACTGAGCCGCGTGGGACAAGAGTGCTGTTCACTCTTGTCCCCATGTCCACGCGCGTGCACAGAAACTCTGTCCATCGCAGACTATCACTGATGCATCAGACTCTCACCTGCATCGTCCTCCCGTTCTCACCCGTTTGGAAAGCGTCTCACACCTTGGTTGCCTGCGGCGCTACCCTCGCCTCGGCTTCTCTACGGTTCTCATCCTCCGCCAGCCCTCTCGTACAGGCTCATTCACCGGAGCACTTCAATTTGCATTACGTCCGACCGCGCATAGTCGAAGGATCAATTAAATTTCTATTAAGCCGAGCAGCCTTTTCCGAGCCCGCCGGGTACTCGCCGCGCCACGCCGCTCTGCGCCGCGCCGCGCCACAGCACCCAACGCACGCGCCATTTATCGAATGAATTATTTGCTTTGTCTCGAGTACCGTGCCCGGGAATTATTTATTTCCCGAGCGCAAAGTGTGAATCGCCGAGATTGTTTTCGACCGTAAGTGGAAATCCGGGGGACAACGAGCCGGATAATCGGAGACGACCATCCGATATCGCTGGATATTTGTAATTCGGTACCGACCACCGATTTCCATTCGTTGCACTTGTATTGGCTTTTTATTCCATTAGCGGTTATTCGAGCCCCGGCGATTTCTCTCCTTTTTAATAAAAGATATCGACTTTTTACCGGCACTCATAAACAGACTAATGAAATTAATTAACGCGCTCCGCGCCGCGAATTATTACAAGCGACTGAAGCCTTTCTCAATTATTCTGCTCCATAGCTTTCAACCGTCTCGCAAACATTCAATCTCTCGAAATTCGTTGTAATCTTTCCATCGACTATTATTTTATCGACGTAATCACTAGCAATAATATTCGTATACTCTTTGAAATTTTCTTGGAAATTTTGAATAATTGCAATTGGTCGGAATTGAAAAATTTAAATGAATGAAAAGCCTTTATCTAAGAAACATTCTCGGGTCCGTGCTGTTTCTTAGACCCTGTGGTTCCACTATTTCTTTGTTGTAAGTGCTCGTAAATCGCAGACGACAAAGGATATCAAAAAGTACATGAAGGAAAGTTACATCTCATCTTTCGATCCATAAATGCGTAAGAAAAAATGTCTTTTCTTCAGAAAAATGATTTTTTCAAACACCGCTGAAATTCCTCAGGATATTCGTGTATTATTTACGTTCTGTACACGAAGCGAAATTTATTCCGCGAAAGACGCGGTAAACACAAGAAAAAGTCGGAACGAAGAGGAAATCGCTCGAGAATCTAACAACTTCTCGCGCGCGCGCCGAACCCGGAACAAATTTTAATTCCGTTTTCGCTAGGCACGCATTTCATTGGCTTCCGGAAAACTTGGCTCCGCTCATCGCTCTCCCCGAAGATTTTCAGTTAAGCAAATTCTCATTTGCGGGAGAAATTATTCGATGTTAATCTCCGGGCGCGGGCGGTTTCGAGCGCGTAAGAAGCGCAATCAGTGCTCGCATCTTACCTCCACAGCCCCCGTGCCGCAGAATAAACCGTGGATTAAACCTGTGAATCAAAGTGATTCCGTCTAGAACTTCTATAGACGAGATTTGAACGGGAACCATTAAAATCATCGAGGCTGTTCTCACCGACTCTAGGTTTGATCGACGACGTCTTCAACATTTCACCGACTCTAGATTTGATCGACAACGTCTTTACTATTTCACCGGCTCTAGATTTGATCGACGTCCTCAACGTTTCACCGACTCTAGAGTTGGTGAAAACAGTGTCGACGAGATTTCAGTGGGACACGATTCGAACGATAGCGGATCGAAACGTGGGTGAAAACAAAAAAGAATCGGAGGAACAGGGTTCAGCGACAGACACGTCGAGTATTGTAAACGATCCGGAGTACATCGCCAGACATTTCATATAAATGATTCAGGGAACGTCTTCCCCATATGTCGGACAATTTTTTTCACTGCCGATTGATTTTATTATCCAGACCTCGGATGTCCGACCGACGGGATTGACTTTTTTCCACGTACGGTCGAGGAAATAGCTTTTTCCTCCGGGACGGGCTTACTTTGGATACTGTGAGCTTCGGATCGTAAGTATGCCGGTTTTTATGCGCGTCGCCATATGGTACATCTTCCCGCTTTATCGCTGCAAACGGTCGCATTCGTTACCTTCGGTAATGTATTCTCTGTGTCATTATGATTTTCAAAGATTTTGATACTGTTCATCCGACACGCGATTGTTGGCTGATATTTCTAAGGAGAGGTAGTAAAAAAAGGGGTCGGAGATATTTATGTAAATCAAGTCTGCATTTCATGGGTGAAAAGAATCCTTTTTTTCGTATGCTTTCGGTCCGGGTAATCCTAAAAACGCCTGTACCAAATGGTTAATAAAATCTCTCGGTATTAACAAAGTTCCAATGCGGGCAATCGTCAAAAGACAATCTTTTGAACATCATTTTGCAAGACAAGGTAAATTTCACCTTCAAGAAAATCTTCAGACTTCTTTTTTAAATTAGAGAATTTTTTACAGTGTCCTCTGAAATGATTTTTGTACTTTTCCTTCAGGTAGAAATTGGGCACATTAATTTTTCGGTTACAGATACTGTGAAACGTCTCACTTATTTTTATTCGTGTTGTACGATGCACTTCCTTCAATTGTGAATTTATATTTGCTATTTTAGAGTGTCGAGCAAAAATGGACGAAGCAGTATTTCTGCAACTCAAGGAACATTCGCGGATAGGTTTTCCAGTTAACGAAAACAAACTAATTTTCTGGGATAACGTTGGACACTTTTTCATTCGTATCGAGTCAGAGAAGAGCGACCGGAACATGGCCGCTATTTAAAGGCATCGCCGTTTGTCACTAGGGAAAAGAGTTGATGGATACCGAGAGCGTATACATGTACAGGGTGGTCTGCAATTTAGTATCAATTTTTAAAGAGAAGATTCAAATTTCTCTGAAGAAAATCAGATTAGAAAGAGTCGATATTTAACAACAATTTCTTACTTCAAGGTCTACTCAAGGTCATAGTATAATAGGTCGTTGAATTCGTTTCGAAATCGCCTACAAAAGTATGCATAGTGCCACTCAAAAATGGTGTCATTTGTAGACCAATGAAAACTGATTATTTTTGTTCGAAATATTTTTTCCTACCGGAAGTGCCAAGAAATGTGTATAGTGCCATTCAAAAATAAGCTGAAGGTGTCCTTGAGTTCTCGGTGAAATGGGACTGTTTTTCCAAATTCTAGTGGTGGAATTTGTAGACCATTAAAAACTTATTAATTTTGATTCGAAATATTTTTTCGAAGCGCCTGAAAAATGGTGGGAGTAAATTGCAGCCCACCCTGTATATACATGTGTACATGTACCGGCAATGGCATCCTTTACAAAGAGCAGTCGCAATTCGATCACGATAATCAGGGATTACCTAGCAACCTGAGAGACAGGAGGGCAGGGGTCGAGCTTATACCCATTCCCTTGAAACGCGGAAACGTGAAAACCTCCGTCACCCGTCCGGCCCTATGACGGATCAGGGCGGCAAATAACCTTTTTGCGATCCCCTACTGTCTTGGTTTCCCGATCGTGCTTTCCTCCGCAAAGAGCAACCATTCGAGGTAACCATATGGCGTTCCCGATAAAAACCGATATACCAGCACTGGCAACGCGCCGTAAGGATTCATACTAAGTCCTTCCGAGGCTGTAAAAAAGACGGCCTGACCGGAAGAGACCCGCAATCGAACCTAACAGTCGCGATCCGCGCTACAGATAACACGTACGGAGATTGCGGATTTTTATGCAAAATAAAACAGCTCTATTCTAGAGTCACTATTAGAAATATTTATATGAATTATCAGGAAAGAATCACTTTTAATCTTTTATTACTAAGAAATCATTTAAAAAAGACGATTTACGTAGGAACTTTTTTTAGAAAAGGCCATGTGAATTGATATTATGTATGAATTTTATACTGCACTTGGACCGTGATATTTCGCCCGTTTACATTTTTATAGAAAAAACTGAGAGGAACAGCCAGCAATTAAAATTTCATTTTCTTTATTATTGATTTCCGCGAGTCGCGAAAATAAAATGGAACGGTGTGTATTAAACTCCGTGTATTACAAGTTTTCGGAGGATTTCTTCCGATATAGAAGCAAAAACTTCACAATGTATTATAATTATAATATTATTCATATTCTTGATTTAAGTGGATTCTCTCTCGGTAGGTATTTAAGCGGGACAGTATTAAATTGTTCATTTCTTTTCTATCCATCATTCGCGATGTGTCAGTGACGGAGCATTTGCTGTTCAGTTCCTCGTTAACGTACATTTTGCAATACGAAAGGAGGGTACTGCGTGACAGAGATACAGTAGAAAATCTATTTAAATACTTTATACTCCCGCAACGAATACTTTGTTTACTAATTCTCAAGCCGTTATTCATCTCGATTAATCTAAACGTTCGTCGCGTACACGTGTCGGCTCCTCTCCACAAAAATTATTTTTAATCTTC
This sequence comes from Lasioglossum marginatum, assembly GCA_028455795.1. Classification (NCBI taxonomy): domain Eukaryota; kingdom Metazoa; phylum Arthropoda; class Insecta; order Hymenoptera; family Halictidae; genus Lasioglossum; species Lasioglossum marginatum. Next base: position 2,704,640 of record CM052255.1, on the reverse strand, counting down.
GAACTTTCAATCGAATAAATTTTTACTTTGTACCATTCGCGGGTAAATCCGCTCGTATCGCCAACAGGCAGAATTCACAGTCTAATAAACGCGGTTAATTCGCATAATAAAATGAACAGGCTTTTGCAATGGTTCACGCGACCGAAAAAATTGCAGCGTGAATGGAAAAAGTCTCGCTGCGTTACAGCGCTCGACAATGGACAACGATTAATACAATTAGCCAGAATGAATCGCAAGAACTCATCGATTACGGTTTCTTTTCGGACCCCGGCGTATTTTCGCGCGGAGGGTTTTGTTTCTGAGTTTGCAGCCATACCCAGCATGCAATTCGTTCTGCGTTCGTTCGTTCGTGCGTCGCAGTACATTTGCAAGCCTTCTGTCTGCGATTGGCTCGCGCGTGTGATTTATTACACGTATGAAAAACAAATATCCATCCAACAATGCCATAGTTTCTTTTTTTATTCGGAAATAATAGCGCCGCGTACAGGGAGGGTGTCGATTCGCGCGCTGTACAGGGTGCTTTAAAACATGTCGCAACCACTACACCGTGATTCTGGGTCTCTGAAAAATTGAGCTTGATCCTTTTCTCAAGGTTAAAATTGTTTTTTATTGTACCTTATAGTATTCATCTCGAAGAACAGAAGATCTAAAGAACTCTTTGAGAATGATCCATATAAGGATCAAAACGTCGAGAGATATGGTTAATTAATTGCACATTTGCTGTTTTTCTATAAATGATCGAACCTTGCGCCGAAATCACAAAGTTTATTATAGATCTAAAGAACCATAGATTTCGAGACAACCGTTCTCTTAGAAAACAACTTTATAGTTTCCTAAACTATCATAAATATAAACGTGGAGGCGAGTGATTCTATAATACATGATAAAGTAAGTCGAAAAAATAAAATATATTTTTTTCATTTGACATATAATTTTTTTCAAGTTCGCGTGACTAGCGTTCTTAAGAAGTAGAATTAGTGTGTCATGATCAGACGCGTCAGACGATTCCTATTCAACAGTACGCGTGTTCGTCGAACTTTCAAATCCCAATTTTTCGGAAAGGAATCAAATTTAATTTTGGAACACCCTGCATAGTGGACCGTCCCTATAAAATAGCTGAAATTGATTTAAACATTTTCTTGTCATCAAATGATTGAATGAGATTCATATAGGATGAAAAGGACGCAGACTTTTAAAAATAAATCGATGAAATGTTATAAACAGACAGCGGATCTTTATGCAAAATAAAAATTGTCTGCCTGAATTGCAACAAACTGGAGCGAAATAGAAATTTATTTTCTTTCTTACTATGTTTAATAGGCTGAAAATAATGAAATAATATTTTTAAATTCCTCTAGTGTTTCACTGTTTTAAATTGCATCTATTGATTCTTGTCATAAATGGATAAAATCCGCTGTCTAGTTATAAATGAAGTAGTTAAAAAGTCGTCGCAAAGGCAAGCGGATCAGGAAAGTCACATGCGTATCAAGGACATGGGGAGAGTTTTCTCCAAGAAACATAGCATAGATTGAAAGAAGTTGTTCCGTGAGGATCGAGGTGGCAATCGTCAATTTTATAGCGAGTGCTGTCGCAGATGATATGCTTCACGAAGAAGGGAAAGTGATCTAAGAAAGGATGCCGTTCCCCCGTTAGCAGAAACGCGCGACACCATGATTCCGGTAGCATCTGCGAAAAGGAAGTGACAGGCTCGTGCGAGAGAGAAAAAGAAAATTCCGCGGCAATAACTTGTATTCGCGGGCGGTTCTGTTCGCCACGGTTCTGGGCAGGGTCCAATTCTCGGCTGGGGTAACTTCAGGATGACTCGGCGTAATCAGCTTCTCCGGGGGCAGGCGATACGACAGAGGGCTCGGCTCGGCGTGGCTCGGCGTGGCGCAGTTGTAGAAAGTTTTAACGCGGCCGGCGTGATCTTGCAAATAGCCGTCGTAAATCAATAGCAAAAGGGCGTCGGTTGGGCAGAAGGCGGCGGTATGTCGAGCGTCGGCGTGGGTGGGCGTCAGTCCGTTGCTGGAGGGGGATGGGTAACGAGAAATTGAAGGAGCCCCGTCGTAAATGGATGTTCGCGATTACGGGAAAAATCGTATATAAATGGTGGTGTGAGAAACGAGCCGCCTCCGCCGCCGCCGCAGCTGCCGTTGCCGCGCTCGCTCGCTGGATGAAGTTTTATCTGGCGGGCCGGAGGTGGGCCCGGGCGCCGATGGGCCAACGGAGCGACAGAGACAACACGACAGAAGGCAGGAAAGAATTTGTCCGTATGACGGTGCACGTTCCGGCCACGGGAAGATTTTGAATCAAAGATCGATTACGCCGTTACTTGCTCCATCGGAGAGCAGTCACGTTCCGCGCGCCTTTTTTAATTCTCGTCGACTCCGCGTAGCACGCCGGCCGCCGACAACGTCCTCCGTGGATATAGACGTCGTCGTCGTGGTCGTCGTGTCTGTTTTTTCGGTGATTCCCCGATGAAAGTAATGCGCTCGCGTTTCATTTGTCACGGCGGGGGCGGTTTATCGACCCCTGCTCCTGCTGACGCCGGAGATTGAGACGGGAACGCGGCTGAATCGTAATCTCGTCATCGCTCGCGGATCGATTGCATCGACCACCACCGCCGAGAGAGACCGAACGGCAATTAACGCTTTGCCGACGGATAGAGGCACCGCGTCTTTCATCCAGATATATCCGGCCGCCGAGAACTGCTCGTAAAGACGGCGATCTTTTGTTCCGGAAGTTCCCGAGTATTGGCCGGTCGAATCGGAAAGTTTTACTTCCGTCGGTCTACGATCACTGCGAGTCGTGTGTTTTTATTGGCTGCGGGCATAATGAATTCGTGGTCATACTTTCGTACATTTCAGAGCGAACTCCTTCGTCGCTTTATGCGCGTTATTAAATATTCTGATGAATATTCTGAGTCGAAGCGAGTTCCATCAGTTCGTGCGCCTTCTAGACAGCATTTATGTATTCAAAATTATTTCTATAATACCTCGTTGACTATTAGGTTCAGGGCATATGAAGGTCGATACATTTTTACGCAGGATTTGGTACTTTATCGATTCACGATACAAAAGGTAGATAATTTCGTATAAAGTAATCAAGGTGACCGTGAAATCTCCGAAACGCCTTCACGCTTGCGTCACAATATTTCCCTCTCTATGACACGCAAGCTTTGTAAATCCTACAATTTTTTCATATTGTTGCAAATCATGGAAATATCGAAGGTGGTCGAATTTATAGGTCCACCTCTCTTATCGCATAGTATGTGTTTCCAAAATGATTTGATACGCACGAAAGACTGTTGCTACGTTCAATTAGGAAGTTCTCAGAATGCTCGTGCATTATCGAGCCACAGCCCGGCCGACGGAAAGAATATAAAATAAAAGAGTTTTGTTCGGAACGTAACAATGGGATATAAAGCGACCCCCACGCCGCCGTCAACGCGCTACACTGTTTTCTCTTCGGGAGTTGTTCTTGCATAACCGCGGCGCGGCGCGCCTCGAATTTATTCGCTGACCCAAATAAAGTTTCCGCTTTTTCCTTCCTTTTGGGATGTTTTTTTTCAGGGACCTTCCTACGGGGAAGGGAAACGATTTCCTATCGCCGCTTAAATACACAAGCGGGACGTGAGAACGTGTTAGGACCGAGCAAGTCTTCTCAGGCAAGTTGTGTTTTGCGGATTACATATTTTTCTTGTCCGGATTCGCGGCTTAACAGAGACTCGGGTTTTTATGGTGAAATTATTTATCGGGGAGAGATCGTCCCGACTCGTATCGAACTAGAACCTGCTCTTATTGATTTTTAATTACCGGCTTTGTTCCTGTCGAATTGGAGCGGAAAATTTGTTGGCGCCCGGTTTAGTGTGTTTTGCGTGCTGGTAAATGTTTTATGATCACGTAATCCGTTATCGGTTCCTAGCAATTTGGGAAAAATACTTGATTGTACGAATGAATGATTGTACGAAATCCTTCAAATGGGAATTACTAATATTTATTGAATTTATGCCGATCGAGGATTTTCGAGATTTATCTACGTGTATTCAATTCTGTTGATTAAAATATCCGAGAACGTAATTTGACAAATATTTATCGTATTTCTAACATTACTTTGATGCAGTGTAAATAATACTCTTCTAACGCCTAACGTGTCATAATAATTCTACCGCTGTGTTTGTTCTACATTCTACAGCAAGAAGAATCAGTAAGTAATTCGCATCACGCCAGACTCGCCAGATGCTACTTCATTGTTTTGTTTACACCACCGCGCGCGGTATTATAATTCTCGTTTATTCTGACATTCTCAATAAAAAATATTATGTACGTTCTGACAGTATCGGTTTTTATTTCCCATCTCGGTTCTTCCGTAAGCAAATAAAGGTTTAAAAACTCTTTTTAATGGAGCTTAAATTAAGGTGAGGTCACCATTTATTTTCAGCATGAAATAACTTCCGAATTTCATCAAAAATTTAAGTAGAGCATATTCGTAGCCGTAAGTGTAGTTGATTAGATTTTCTAAAAACTTTCCGGGAATGGTAGTCGTTGGACCTGAAGAGTGCGATTTTAGATACATGTTTAAAATTCTAGATTAGATTATTAATTCAACGAATTTTATAATAGGTACTAATGGAAACATTATTTCTGATAACAAATTCTCTGGAATCTTTCAAATGAAGAATATCTAATATGAAAACTTCCATTATATAGATTGTTTCACCTAACTTGATCATTTTCAACATCACGCTTATTTTTAATGATAGGAAAAAAAAATTTTCAAGGTCACTTTTTTCGAGATTTTAAGGTCATCGCATTTTTTTTGAATGGGACTACATATTTTCATTACAACAGTCTCATAGCTCATTAAAAAAAAACAAATTCAGCGATGTGCGATATGTTTACCTTCACGTGACCTCCAACGAGAAAATCATGAAATGTTTCCAATTAATTTCAGTTGATATGACGACATGTTAACAAACATAATCCAAACGCAATTTTATAGATCCAGCAGTGTTGCGAATTTTTCGACAAATCTTTGTGATGGTATTCCAGAGGGATCGCGCTGCCAGAGTACACTATTTTCGAAAACCCAATTGTTTTTGTTTGACCAAAGGTATGTAGCCCCTTAAACGTTTCCTGGCGGAGCGGAAGAACGCATCCGCGTTTGGCCAAAAATTCTCTGGTGCTTCCGATCCGCGCGGCTCGAAACAATCACGGTGACAATTGCGCTGTAGACCGGTCGCGAAGCGGGAAACGAAGGGCGTGCGGAAACATCGAAAAGCCATAACGATATTCGGGCGGATAACATTTTTCGTCGACGCGATAATTGCGGGCGGAAGCGGTGCGATGCGGCACCGGGGCGCTCAGCGTCCGCGATATTATGTGTTCGCGTGTTTTTCGCAATGGGCACTGCATTACCGGGTGATTCTGTGCGCGACGATTGATCGCCGGACGTTCGCGCCGGAAAATCGCGGAGCATGTAGGTGACCCGAAAACTTAAAAGACCGCAGCGTCGCAGGTAAATGGCGCGTTTCCCAGTGAAATAATCGGTACGATAATTGATGGTAGCGAACGTGCGAAATGTACATCCATTAACGTGCACGGAATATGGATACAGAGAGCTCGACGGTGAATGGCGTAAAGTCAGCGGTCGGATCGGAACGTAGGCACGGCCGGAAAGCCTCGAAACGAAATCACGAGAGGCTCGTAGATGCAAGCGTGCCGGTTTGAACGTGTTGAGCTAGCACGGCCATTTACGTCGCCGCTGTACCAAAAGCTAGCCCTGCAGCCACAGCTCGAGCACACTTGATTCAGCACTGTCGACTCGTGAATGGATCCCCACTTCACAGCCAGTTAAAACGCCTGTTGCTTAAAGGAACGCATATGAACGCACCACTAATCTGTCGAGGATCCGTCCACACAGATTTCCCATGTGCACCGTCCGCCAGCTAAATCCGGAAAAGTCATTCGATGAAGAAAAACCGTTCGAATTCCAGGAGAATGGCAATCTACAGGGTGCACCACGGAACGTGATCACCTAGACTGCCGATCTTTATGCTACATAAAAATTGCCTGCATCGATTGCAAGAAATAGAAAACAAATTGGATGTTATGTCTTCACTTAATGACATCTTCAATTTTCAAAATTTTCGAACGAGTTTGAATTTCATCTACTCAATTTTCTTATAAATGCATAAAGATCCGCAGTCTAGTGATCACTTTAGACTACAGCAGGTCGATCGGAAAGATTTTTATCAAGTGTATCAACGGTTCAGAGGAAGCTTCAAGAATTCTTTTAACCCTCTCCGGATCGAAATATTTTAGTAAAAAAATCATTCTTTTCGGAAAATTGAATTCAAAAATATTTTTTCCAAAAAAATTCACACCCGGCTTTGTAGATCTCAAGAAACGGTTTCGCTGCCATTTCAACCATTTTTTAATACCTTGTGTTGTTTACGAAGTTTAAGAACATATATACATATGTAGAAAGGGCGGTTCGGATAAAAGGATTGATATCTCCCTGAAAACAAACCAATTACAGAATAACAGAATGTCAGACCAATGGGTTTAAAGAAGTAAATGAATGATACTTTGTTAAATTGATTGAGATTATAATTGTATGAGAAGATCGAAGTGGTTTTCCGATTCTACGGCAGTTTTGTGAAACTTATATTGGCAATATTGGGCGATTATATGTACCTTGATCAGAGTATTAATTATTTGTCTTATTGCACATAATGATTCATGATATTAATGTTTCTCCGGATTATCTAAATTTTGGCTAATCCACCCACACTTACAAATCTTCTGCAACTGTCAATAACGATTAAGATATCTTGAGCCTACAGGAATGCCAAATTCGTAATGGATTTGCTGGATTTCTGCAGTTAGGAGCATGTACAATGATCCTGCGCAGTATACCCGCTTACTATGCGTATTAGAATTTCGTCTGATATGTTGAAAATTCAGTAAACCGCTATACACGACGGGTGGCATGTAACATACATTAGTATATCACAAGCACTCGTGTTTCTATAGAAAATTCCCAGCATTAAATAAAATCGAAGCTCTATTCTGCGAAAGCGTCCAATTGTATTCTCGAGTATCGACCACTACGATTTTCCTCATTACATTCAGTTCCTTGCAGTCGATTTTTTACTCTTTTACACAACTTTTACATTAGATTTAGTTTGAAGTTGTATTTAAATGTTAGAAACTTTTGGGACAACCTAATATTTAAAAACACTGTTCCGGCTGCTCCAGAAAGAGATCTATGAATTTGTTAATCGAGAGATTCTACTGTATTTTCTTTCGAAGTACATTGAAACGCTTATTGTAAAATGATAGAAAGGGGATAGAGATTTAATAAAGTGAAAAAATTAATATAGAATTAATATAGCTCGGGGCACCCGCAGAAACGAAGACGGAGAGTCCGAGCCGGTCTGGTGTTTCACCGTCGTGACTTCGTTTTACTTTTTTAGGGGTGTCTTTCGTAACAGCTGTTGCCAGCTGTCGAACGATCGTGAAGAAAAATCTGGTGGAAACGCGGGCGTAAACGTGAAAGGAATTTCATACCGGAACAATCTTCGGCCGACAGGAAGATCCGTCGTTTATGGTGTTAAAAAATTACACGGGATATATTCGTCGGCGCAACAGGCGTTTCGAATGCCGAACAGAAAAGCCGCGTCGGTGGTTCACTTTAAATAAAACGCGGTCTGACTGAATGCATTTAAATTGCGTCGCGCTTTTGAAATTTTTCCTACTCCGCGGACACTTCTGCTTGCCAGATTTTCACCGGCGAATACAATTTCCAACGAAATGCCCGCGTACATATACACCCGTATTATATGATAATGAATGACATATAGCTGCTGCGCAGCCTAGACGACAAAATTCCACGCGCGACCGCGGAAATGTTGATTTCATTCGTCGGCATACTAGTTCAAATCCTTCTCCTTGTTTGCTTGAGAAAGTTAAAATGTCATTTCTTTCGCGTACTCGCTCGTTGAGGACGAACGTCGTTGTATTTACACCAGGTCCACGTATTTCATTCTTAAAGTTGCAAGAAATAAACTTGATTATAGTAATAACAAACCATCAATATAGGGTATTTCACCTATCTTGATTTTCTCCTTGAAAATCATGATGAATTTCTTTTCTTATGATTAGACTGCGGATCTTCATGCAAAACAAAAATGTTTTGCATTGATTGCGAGAAGCAGGAATAACATAAAAATTGATTTCATCCCTCAACGACTTTGTTACATTAAAAGCAACATTACAACATTCTTGAATTTTTTAAATCTTTTACTGTTTTATATTTCGCCCAGCCAATTTCTTCAGAAATGAAAACTTCAAATAGAAATATCTAGTCCTATTGAAAAAAATTTTGATGACCTTGAAATCTCTAGTAAACTGACCTAGAGAAATTTGTTTGCTTATCACCGTATTTGCGCCTTCGAACAAATACTTTTTGACCGTGATTTCGTGGATGTTTTCGGCTGAATTAAGGGGGTAGACTCGTTTCCAGGATTGCAAGGATGCGTCTTCTCATTTCTCGATAACGCAAAGATGAGATTTTCCAGTAGTCAAAAGCGCTAGATAAAAGATCAATCTAGGCCGCAGTCGGAAGTCCTATTTTTAGCTTTACGCTGCCGAATAAAAATAGGACTTTTCAGGGCGATCGCGGCCTAGATTGACCTTTTATCTAGCGCTTTTAACTACTGAAAGACCCCATCTGTGCATTATCGAGAAACAAGAAGACGCATCCTGCACCCTTGCAATCCTGGGAACGAGACTTCCCCCTTAAGCATTGCATCGGGCGTCGAAGAAGAAGAGGAAGAAGAGTAAACGGACCGTGCGAGCATGAATCAAGCGAATTGACCGAAGACTACATCGATGCTCACCACTGCACTGCCGGAAAGTATTACGTCTCATAAACTGAGAACACTGCGTATGCAGGCTTACGGGCGCGCTGGGGAGACGGCTAGGCAAGCAACCGAGAGATTTAGTGAGATCTTAGGGTAAAGTGTGGATATTGAGGGTATATCACTCACGGGCTGCGGTTACGACACCCCCTCCGACCGCCCCTCGCCGCCCCGTAACCCTCCAACGGTTCGCAATCCTTCGCCGGTTCCTCTTGAGAAATACCAACCAGGTAAACACCTGCAACCTAGCGGCTGATACCGGGCGAACATCGCGCCAGGGTTTCTGGGCCAGATCGGCAACCAGGCTGGACCATTTGCGTGGTGTCCGTGCCATTAGTAACGGAGGGCGCAGCAACATCTTCGACGGTAATGCAAATCGGAAATCCGCCCACTCAATTACACCGATGCAGTCCTAATCATGCGTGCATCGGGGCACATGCTGTAATCAATGTCCTTTACGGCTCCTAATTCAACGGATGATGAGAATGAGATGCTACTGATCAGGTATACGATGCATCAGCAGTTCTTCGAGCATGCTAGCAGTTTCACCAGACATCCTGTAGATATAGATCTTTGTGCGATTCGAATTGTTCAAGTGTGTCGACTCGAGTGCGTCGATCTTGCTGTTTCGTGCCGAATTCAATGATTCGAGCCTCCCATATTGGAACTAACACGGGGACAAAAATGTTCAGATAATTAAATCAATTATCACTTATTTATACCAAAATCAAGAGGCTTTACGAATCTTTTTGGCTGCTAAATCACTAGACAGCGGATTTTATGCATTTATAACAAAACTGAGTAGGTGTGACAAAACTGTAAAAACATTAGAAGAATTTCAAATTCGGTTATATTATTTTCAATCTGTTAAACATAATGAGAAAGGAAATACATTTCTATTTCACTCCAGTTTGTCGCAATTTAGGTAGAAAATGCTTATTTTGCATAAAGATCCGCTGTTTATAAATCACATATAAAGGAAGGGGTTAAATTAAATTATTTACACATTATCTACTAAACTAATCTTTCTATATCTATAAAAAAGCTCGAGCCGTTTGGTCTAACTTTTCAGAAGTTATTTGTTTTTAAAGGGTGTATGAACACATTAACATAACATATAGTAATTTATTATTCCATGTCAGTCATTGTTCGTCCACGTACAGAAATTGACTACCATCAGTCATTGTTTGTCGACAAAGTCTATGACGTGCTTATTCAAAAATATTGATAAAAAGGTTTCATATGAACCTGTTATATCAATCATAACCTATGTCAGATTAAAATTAAGATGAAATTCCGGAAACAATAAAAATTTTGTAACCATGTAACTTTCAATAGTAACAAGATGTATAGTTTGGAAAAATAATTATTCTGCTTCCTTTTGAAATAATGTTATAAACACAGAAATAATGTTCAGTAATCAATTGAAATGAATGAACGTATTTACACAATTTATTGAAAATCCGTTTAATTAATATTAATTGATCGTATCTATAATGTTGATGTATATCGTACAAAATGTATGATTAATCTGTTTAGCGAATGCGTGTACGTTATCGCGACCGTCACACTCTTGCAACATTATGTTTGTACCCTTTGGAAGCCATAATTATTGTATCTTAAAAGCTTGTAATGAAAGATATCTTTCGAATTAGCGTAACATAATTTCCGCCCTACACAAGTACGTTGCTTCAGAACCGAAGTGGAAATGTTCGAGTCGAAAATGATCGAAAATGGTCGAAATGTATTTATTGTGGATTAAACACAACCAGATGAATGACATTCAGTTTTGTAATAAATATAACTAATTGTACTAATTCAAAAAGCTCGGGGCTGATTAAAATCTGCGATGAATACGGAACGAATCAAAATTATAATATCGTTAATACAAATATATCTATCAAAGCTTTTATGCGAACGTGAAATCCATGAGTTTGCTATTTTAATTAAAATTTCATATAATGCTGTGTACATCGATACTGTGGCATGTGGTATACATTTTAGATGAATGTTTTATGCAGACAAGTGCGTTCAAATCGTATTGTCATTCGTACTTAGCGTGGATCTAATTGTAAAAAGGAAATTTCCAATTTAGAAAAAATCGTCGATATTTAAACTGTGATCATTTCGTTAAAAAGCTATTACGACATTTTAATGAAACTGTTTGAACTGATTCTAGAGACAAAATAAGCAGTCACGTGTTCGAGCTTTTTTGTCAATGCTCATTTTAATCACGAAAATATTTAACATATAATTTTTTAGATTCCTGAAAAAATTGTACAACCACTTTTAAGAGGTCTTTGCAAAAACAATGCTTCAATTCCTAAATCTGTGATGGACTCAGGTTTTAATTTATAATATTTTTTAGGAAAATGGGTCTTCAGTTTTCCACCGGCTGCATTATGCGCAAATATCTTGGGGGAAAATGAACAATGTTCTTCGATCGCAGAAGCTTCAAGCTTTAAAATAAGTCGAAATTTGTTGCTGCTCCATAGTTTTTTTACAAAATTACCACAGGTTGTAAGCCGATGTAAGCGGAGCAACATACAGACCACATAAATATAAAAAATAAATGAATAAAATCGGACCAATTTGGAGCATCGAAAAACGAACTGTACTAACAATATGTGAAATAACAAAGGACAAATTGTCACAAAATGCCATGTAAAGTTAACGGCACAACTTTGTAGCGAATACGACTGCACAATCGTGCGGAAATTGAAGTGAAACAAAAATGCTATTCCATCAGGACGAAAACTCGTTCTAGTCGATTTTTTAATCGAAAATTCCATCAGACTGGTATTCTGTGTTATAAACTTTGTCCTCCAAAAAGTTCGAAACTCTTCATTGACAATTATTCGTGCATTCGTACTGAAATTCTTACGCGATTAAATTTGTACAGGTGAAATCGATGCAAATGTTATCAATTATATCCGAAATCCAAGTTTCTCTCTCAAGGTACCTGTGGTACCTCGAAAATATACGTTCCAATTTGTTCGAAATTTTAAAGAAATCAATATTTGCAAGATTCGATTGCCGTTGCTCAAATAACGAGCCAACCTTTTTTAGCAGATTGAATTTATTCCCCGAACGCTGTACATTTTTTATACATTTTTTATTTGCTCAACTTTTTATTTATTCTGATTCACGCCATCTGTGAACCAATAAAGAGTAAAAATTCGTTATGCACTTTAAAAAGCGATGTAACTTCGGGTGAAGTTTTCTCCTATGAATTAAACAATCGTTCTGTTATTAATACATTCACTACTTTGCTTTAAAAAATTTCTAAAAGGATACTTCAAGTATTAACCCTCTCCGGATCAAAAATATTTCAAGTCGTTTTATAAAAAAATTTTTCCCAAAACATTTATTTAGATTTGTCTAAATACTCGCAATTTTACATGAATTTAATTTAATTATTCAGAAAGTTATAGGTACTTGACAGTGGGGTATTAAGGAACTGAACGTATATGCTGTGTATTTCATAAATATAAAACAAATATGTATCTGTTAAACGTACACAGTAGATTATGGTAGACGTCGAGATAAATAAAAAGAGAGTACAGAAAGCAATTATAATTTCCGCCGTACGTTTACCGTACATACAACGCGACAGAAATGTTTGTCCCGATTTTAAAAATCAATTTTTCTGCCAACATGCTACGTACAGTGGATTCGAAAAGTATTCGAACACTGAATCTCAAGAAAGTGTCAATGATTGAACTACGATAATTTCGTTAAAAAAGAATGCAATAATAAATTTAGACTCTTCGTGCTCTACATAGCAGATGAAAAACTGGGGGCACGTTTTTTCTTGAAAATGCTACAAATTGTGGATTTTATGCATTCCAAAAACATTACAAAAATCTAAAAATATTGTTATATTATTTTCAACCTATTAAACGTATTAACAAAGCAAGTGAATTTCTATTTCGCTCCAGTTTGTTGTAGTTCAAGTAGACAATTTTTATTTTGCATAAAGATGAAGAAATAGGTCCAATTGACAGAAGAATTGAGTAAGGAAAGAAACTAAATGGTAACACTACAAACGAAAATTGAATCAAATGTATACAACAAAAAACATATGCGTGCTAATTGAATTGAAATTTGCTGCGGGTCTGACCATGACCAGCCAATTCTACTTCGTCTGACTATTAATTCACCCGAACCTGAAGAATGATTAAAACCACAAACTAAGCCAGTTAACACCTAAGGATCAGCACTGAAAGCAGCCGTAACGGATTTCTGAAAACAGTCAGTAACAGCGATCACGCCTTCTGCTTCTCGATTGTCCGTTCGAGCCGTTGCTGGAGCTATTGATATCTCGAAAACGGCGGCGGGTTCTAAGTCGTAATTACCTCGAAAATCAAGACAGATACAGGGGCCAGATGCATCCGGCTCTCCCGGAGGACCTATCTTAATTATGGTAAGGTGAACTGGACGATAACGAATGCATGGACGAGATTCTGCGAGCGTTTATAGCCTGGGGAGCAGGCGAAGGTGGCGGAGGATAGAGGAGAAGAGCGAGGGTTCGAGGGCAGAGCATGATGTGCAAGCTGCACACGAGGGCCATCCACTAATAGGAATTAGCACCAGTAGCACAATACTGTCTCTGGCGCGATATAGGCCGGGATCAATCAAATCTCCAATATCGTGGCGAGCTTCTCGATGACTACGTTTACAACGGAGACCGCGGGCTCATCAATCCGAACCTGCAGCGAACCGAGTCGATATTGGTTCCCTCGCTTGCATTGTTATCGTGCAGCCGGCGAACAACCTACGTAGATGTACTCCTCGACAGCGAAGGTCCCGACGTACCCTCTACGGCCACAGGACTGACAATATACAATACCATCGGATGTCGAAAGAAAATCCAGAATCCTATTGGACTCCTCCCCGTATCGTGATATGGCGAATGTACCACGGGAACCAGATATTTCGATAAAAGTGAGTAGATTGCGATGTTCCGTTTTTATTTTGTTTGCTCGTTCCCACTACATCCGCTCCCGCGAACTATTTTATGTCGGAGTGCGTGCTTCTAACTTCCACGACCCTGATGCGTTTAGTATCGAACGGTCAACCGATTCGCAAACTCCGTCCATGACACCCCAAACAAACCGAGTCCCTGGCTGCCTTGGTGGACGGTACTATCAGTTCGACTTCTCTGTCAATATATGACACATTATACTTCGTTCTTTCAGCAAGTACTTGTATGTGCATACCTGAGTGTACAGTAATTCACCCTTGATGCACAGAATACTTTATAGAACTTCGATACTCGGGTGGGAAGTACACCCGAGTATACACCCCACTAGATACATCGTGATCTCCTTTGTTTTTGAAAATATGAAAAAACCTTGTTAACCAAAGTTCTTTAATATAAAGAATACTGTTGTTTTTTAGGTGAAAGAGTTTCGGAGATTTCAAGATCACCTTCATTTGTTAAAATAGAAACATGTATTTTTCTATATTCGTAGGTCGAAAAGTTCAACTTTAATTTTGCTTAATTCTTTAGTTACCGTGCTCGTCAGTTTAAAAAGCATAGTTTCGAGAAACATGTGTATTATACAATAAATTATAAGAAGAATTGCACTGAAAAAGAACAGTCGTACTTCAGGACGTAAATCTGAAAAAAATTCTTAAAAATCACTCGCACGTGCAACGCACATTCCAGTTCGTCAGCGCGATAATAAAATAATGGAAGATGAAGTTCGACCGTTTGATTAGCGACGTCAGCTCGAGGCATCCCCAATTTCTCAAGGAAGTGCCTTCGGACGTTAGTTAACATATTAGAATGCAAATTCTGTTTACGAGGACGGGTTGGCGGGGGTGGGACGATGGGGGTTGGTTGGGAGATGGTTCGAGGTCTCCCGACGAGACCCATTCATCACGGGGCTAGATGAGAATAGGTGTACATCCGGGGCGCGTGAGGTCTCAAAGAACGTTCCGGTAAATGGAAGTTCCTCAGACAAAAACGAATGGGCCCATGTATCTCGACCCGGCCAGTGTAAGTTTCGGAAATCTCGAAAGTCTAGCCCGGCTAATTTGTGCCTGGAAAGCTTTCGACAAGTACGTCGCATAAGATAAACGCAGTCGACACCGACGCTTCCCGTTCTCGCAAAATCGTATTCGCTGTCAGCGACTTTCCGTCGGAAGTTTAGCAGAAGACACCCGGGCACGGACACTGCTGGCACGGCGGTTCTATTAATGTTGCAGCGGACCAGCCCGAAGACGAGATCGTCCTCGTAATGTGAAGGGTAATAGGAATAGTATGACTCCGTTAGAACAAACTTCGCGTCTGAAAAGAGTCTGGCCCATGAAAGACAGTTGTCGCAACTGTCGCGTTCTATATATTGCCCGATCATAGAATTATTCAGTATGCTAGACATACGAATACGGACAACCAAGATCCACGAGCCCGGAAAGCTTCCCTTCTCTTCAGCGATCCTCCAACTGCGATATTTACGGTGTCCCGCTAGTTAACGGAGACAAACTTTCCTTGACATCACATCGTGGATAGTGACACTGTACATCAGGTACGACAGTGTAGTCTCATTTATCCGAACACGTTGGGGTACAAGGCCAAACACATAACAGGGACTTGCTAAATACAGTGGGCATACAAAGTATTCGTACACCTTTCAAAACCGAACAACTTTTTTAAAATTGGACCCAATAGCTCGAGTTTTTTTGAGACATTAGAAGGATTAGTTTACTAGCTAATGTGTAAATAATTTTTTTTGGTTGCAATTACGAAGGAAAAAGCAAAGGACGATTTTTAAATTTGTTTTGGTAGGTCCAAGTAAACAAAGTTTCATGTAAATTGAAAATTGCATAAACATCAGCAGTCTACTCGCACCAAAACAAATGTGACCTTCAACAACTGCGCAAACTGAAGAACAGCGTGTCAGAGCATAAGAAGAAAAACAGCATCAACGACCTGAACAACCAAAATTTCCGACAGGTTATCATCCAGGATTTTCAATCATCGTAAAGTTTATCCGCTGAGATATCGTCTGCTAAACTAAAAGCGATAGTGGTTCTTTGTTTGAGTGTCCACTCGTGTACCGTCGAATCGACAGGTGATGCGTTCGTAAAGTTTATTATCGTCTACGCTGCGTACGCGTGCGCGTAAAACATCGTATTACGATTCCTCGAGAATTTAGAGGTGCTCTTGCGCAATATGCAGTACAAATATAATCTAGTGCGCGTCTTGTTGTCCATGAACATTGCCTTGCTCACAATATAATACATAGTGTAAACTTTAGCCGTTCGTACGTACGGCTCGGCGATGTCTATGTATACGCGGGAATCAAACGTTACAAGCACCTATTTGTTGGCTTAGATCAATAAAGCGATATGTTTGTCAAACACGGTACGCAACAGTGGCAATAAACCGGCAGATACTGCTTCGGATACGTTCAGCCGTGAAGACACGGGAAATTGTAATTCCGAACGTTCGCGGATGTAAAACAATTCCGCCGTGTCCGAGCCCCCGGTGAAAAACGAGGAATGCAAAAAGGAAATAAAAAATGGGTAAGAAAATGTATTCACCGGGGAATTCTTTTAGCCCCTGCGTCGCAGTTGAAGCTTCGCTTATTTTCGCGCATGATAAATTTCCAGGTGATTACACCGCAGGCTTCTTATTAGATTCGGGCACTCATTAATTACACGTTAATTAATCAAGCTGCTTCAGTTAGCCGGCCCTTTCTAATGTAACGGAGGTGCCTATTCATCTGAAGGAGACTGCTCGGAAAGACTCCGTTGCAACAGCCATTTTCTCAAAAAAGACCAGACAGTCTCTTGTCCTCTTTCCACCCTTCTGTTAACGAGTATACCGATGATGGTCGCCGCGCTCACACTAATAAAAAAACACTCGGATATTTTGCGCGACACTCTGCGACGAAACTATGACATTCTATTTCTTTTTATTAATGCAATTTGAATCTCGAGGAAGAGAGACGCTCTATTTGAAACGGGGAAACGAGTAGAGCGCGTGATAAAGTTTCGGTGTTAAATAATTAATGGGTTACGTAATTAGCTAGTTAAATAGTTAAAATTACATCGTGGAAGAAAGCTAGATGAAACTGAAATCAGTGGAGGATGTTGCAAAAATATTAGGAAGAAGTCGTGCGATTTGCAACTGCTTGAAAAATAGTATTTTTTCTAATGTTTTTACTGTTACAAATTACACCTAATCATTTCTGCCATAAATGCATAAAATCCGCTGTCTAATCATGACAGTTGATTCCGAAACTGTCCAAAGTGTCCCGTTTGGTGAACCATGTGAACGTCCTCTTTCACTGGAGTATATTCCAACGCTTTTTGTACTCTTCGAAGGAGAATTTCTCGCACGGATAGAACAATTTGAATTTCCATTCTTAATCGTTGACAGTTTCCATCGAGCCGTAACTTTCGACATTAATAACGTAGTCGGTGAACTTAGCATGGCCTTCTACATGGGATCTGCACACTTCGCCGCGCATACACGAAATA
Source organism: Lasioglossum marginatum (assembly GCA_028455795.1). NCBI lineage: Eukaryota > Metazoa > Arthropoda > Insecta > Hymenoptera > Halictidae > Lasioglossum > Lasioglossum marginatum. The sequence goes on along the minus strand of CM052255.1, from coordinate 2,687,218 downwards.
TACATCATTCGGATTCGTTTGGCGTGTAAGAGGATTTTCGTGTACCCACTTGCCGGAAAGCGGAGCGTGTAAACTTTTTACCGAAAACACGCCAGCGACCAGCTTTTTCCTTGCGCGAACAGAAATCCGGGAATCTCGGGCACACATTTAATATAATACGTTCCCCGTGCTTGACCCCGTATCGACAAATATTGTTACTCTCCTTTCTATCAATCCGACGTTTTCTGCTTCCGCTTTCCGTTTCAACGTACATGTTTCAACAATAGCGTCATTAACCCCCTAATAAATTCGACTGTGTCGTTAGTAGACTGCGGATCTTTATGCATTTATGGCATTTGAATTTCGTACGATTTTTATTTATTCCAGATCTACAAAGGCTACTACCACTGAAAATAAGATTTTACTTAATTCCACTTGCTTAAAATTTACCTACAAAAATTGAAAATTGCATAAATATCCGCAGTCTAGTCATTACAAACGAAGTAAAAAATAAAGTAAACAAAATGAGGGCATTTTGAATATCGAATGTTGATTTTCTGGCTCTTTCTTCACATTTTACATAATCAAAAAATAGAAACGTATCGAGATTCGTTCAAGTTTTTGAAGAACAGATTTTCAATACATTGACTGCCAAACGAGGAATCCAAACAATTCCACAAAATCAGAATAATTCACTTAATGAAATTAAAATTGAAAAGTTAAAAAAGCTTGCACCTTGAAATATAGACAAAGAAAGAGAAATCGATGTTCACAAGGTTCTAGAAGACCCCTTCGCAGAATAAAATGCGATGATCGAAGTATTTGATGGCAGAGTGGCCGCAGCAGCTGGCTGGGCAAGATTTATCAGATATTGTAGATTAATTCACCTTTCCCGGTCAATTATGCGTGTGAATCCAGTTCTGGTGGACGTTGGTGGCCGCCCCATTACTTCGGATATAATCGATATTTTACCATAACGCTTTACATTTCGATCGCACGATCCCCACAGCTTCCGAAGGATCGGGCCCGCACTTATCTAAGCTATTCGTCCTTGGCCTCCATAAAAAAAGGGTCGCACCTACTCAAGATCTCCTGGAACGACCCCTTATCGAGTGGCTTTTCCAGCTACCCTCGTATCAAGGTGCCTTTGCACCCCACAGTCATTTTCATTGGGCATTGTACGGCGGCGCGGCGAGAAGGGTTCACAGCTAAGACGTGCAGAGAGCGTCGCAGTACAAAGACGGAAATTCTTCGTGGACTTTAGTGCCCCTATGCTTTCACCTGCTGGATCGATATTATACGCACATAGGCGGTTCCGGTTGGGCATCCCCCTCTCCCAGCCAAACTTCTGTTTCTCCTATTTATTCCAAGCAGAAAATCCTTTTCGATCCGTTTTTCGAATGCACCCATGCTCCACTGGACATTCAATCGCAGAAACCGATTCAACAAGCGTAAATTTTTAACATTGGGACTATCGTTCAGAAATTCCAAGTTTTTGCTGTATATCAAATGTTCTTCTTTCGTAACCAAACTCATTGATCAAAGTGCACACTTTGAGTGTCTTGATTGCATTACGGTAGAAATTGAATTGGCCAAACTTCACTTTAGAGACCCAGAAATGTTCAAGTCTTTTTTATATGATCCTGCAGATTTCGACGAGAAAATGCCGAAAATCCAAGCTTTAATGTTAGGAATTCGCTGGTTTAAAAGTTCACAATTTCATAACATACTTACAACACCCAGTGGTAATCCTCGTTATATTAATATTAAATATTTCTACAGTATACATCGAACTTTTACGATTACAGTTAAAAACATCACTTGAAAACTTGTTCACCGGCAACTACTCTTGAAAATGTGGAAACAGTTATGCGGAATTTATTCAGAAGCCTGTATCGAGAAAGTACAAATATAAGTACTCTTTAGCGAGCGATGTTGACCTAAATCCAGTATGTGCCCATTGAACTTGTTACGCAGTAAATAAATATTTTTCGCGCAGAAGATATAGCACATATCGTATTGGATGATAGGAGTTTTGAAAGTTCGAGACATACAACTGCAGTTTCCAAGTAATAACTTGCCATGATCACCGTCGCAATCATTATATTATCTCGTTCGTTTCGTTTCGAACGGTACACAAGGAAGATTGCTTAGCTCTCGTATATGTTCATTTCTATTTCCAGCTGAAATTTATTTGATCCGGGAAATGAGAAAACGTGCAAAAGTGTTCGTGCTTACCAGCTGTTTTCCTCTTTTTAAGCGAGGCGCCGCGCCGTGCCGCGAAACACCGGTGAAAAATTGCACACTCCTAGGAAACGCGTTTAAATTTGCATCCGCGTGTCGCAATTATCACTAAAACTCCCGCCATCCGGATTTAACAAAATCCATTAAACGAGCGATAAGTGCCGCGAAATCGATGAAAATTGTATATTCCACTAAATATGCTGCCATTAAAAGAGTGCCATTAATCGTTTTGTGAGATTCATGACGATATCGATTTGCAGGTGTCAGTGGTTCTCATCTCGCCGTAAATGTCCTGGAGAAATGTAAAGCATGTAACAATTACATTGTTATATTAAAGAGAATTATGGAATAATGGATGGAGTCACGAAGTGCGCAAAAATATGACAGTTTTATTTGCCTATCTGGAAACAAAGGTGACCTTCATATTTTAAAATGGAGTGCTGTGTTATTTTAGAAATGAAGGTGACCTTCAATTTTTTGAATGGGGTGACATGTACTATTTTAGAAATGAAAGTGTCCTTCAATGTTTTAAATGGAAAGCTATGTACTATTTTGGAAATGAAGGTGACCTTCAATTTTTCTAATGGAGTGACATGTACTATTTTAGAAATGAAGGTGTCCTTCAATTTTTTAAATGGAAAGCTATGTGCTGTTTTTGAAATGAAGGTGACCTTGAATTTTTCTTGGAGTGCTACTGATGTATACTGTGGTCTTCAGAGTCATGCAGAAATAAAATATATAGGGTGTTTCGTCTAAAACAGGCCACCTAAATATCTCCTCTATCTCTGATAATACAAAAAATGTTTCTAATTTCTTATATCACGATGGGTGTCCAGTACACTTTTCCCGTATTGCAACACGTGTTCTCAACGAAAAATTTTAGAGTTCACGGTCATTTCAAGGTCGTGCTATTAAACATGGATGAATACACAATAATGTTTGCTATAACATACAACAACAAAAAATGTGTGTATATATGTAAAAAAACACGAGTGACCTTGAAAAAACGATTAAAAAATTACAATTCATAAAAAACGATTCTTCCATCTGATTCGTCTTTTGAAACCATTTAGATTACGTTAGAAACATTTTTTGTATTATCAGAGATAGAGAAGATATTTAGGTGGCCTGTTTTAGACGAAACACCCTGTATAGTATGTTAAATTAGGTCGTATTTCACCAATAACACGAAGAGTGTTTACTTTCGGATGGTCAGTGACTTCCAACAGTCTGTTGGAAAGAACGAGAGTATAATGGCGTCGAAATGTCGAAATAATCCTGTCGTTAATCTCCGATAATAAATTTTAATAGTTTCCAAGATGGTGTATGTGACAATTGAGAGGTACGTCGCTGTTATCGGAAGAGCCTGTACAGGTGGACAGGGCAGTATCTTTGGGTCTGTCTTCTTTTTCAGAAAACGGTTCATTATGTGTCTGAATGGTCGTGCGGTGGCTCATTTCCACCGGAATAGCGGGGCAAGGTTGGATTGGCTGCCGGACGACGAATGCCAACGAGGGTGAAAATTTTTGGAAAATTGAAATATTTCAGGTCCAGCCAGCAGCCAGCCAGCCAGCCAGTCGGCGCGGCGATGAGGACTCCGGGAAAACCTAGACCGAGCACGGAACACGGAACACGCCGGAGTATTTGGCTCGCGTATATGCGCTCCGTCGTCGGCGACACAATAGATTTACGTATTCGAGCAAAAGAGGTGGAACAGTGGTACTACGATAGCCGGCGGGGAATCAGCAATCTTGGCAGCGGACCAACTGTCGCAAATAGGTATGCACCACTGTGCTAACAGTAGGGAGGGGCGTGCGATTCTTTTCCGTTCGCTTCCTCTTTTTTTTCTCTTCACCCTCTCCCTCTCTCTCTCTATCTCTCCCCCTCTTTATGACTCGCCATTCTCGGACACATATAGTATCGTACGTAATTATTCGAACGATAGTGAATTTTAGTTTTGCCCGAGGATGTGGGCCGACTATTTTCGTCAACGGTCCGTGTTGGCTAATGAGAACAGTGGACCGATTTCTTTGAGATCATTAATAACAATGGACAGTACAGATTTTACTGCGGATTGTAGTGGCTAGCAAAAATGAATCGGTAAGACAGGATTTTCGGGAAATCATTTCAACAATTTTTCTCTTCAATTTCAAAAAAGAAATTTGTACATGAAAAATTAAGGTCACCTTAATTAAAAATCAATGTCATAGCATACTAGGCCGTTCAACTCGTCTGACATATGCAATAATATTATGTACTGAAAAATATGTAGATTTTGTCACAGCTTTTTCATTTCGTCTAGTCATTTTAAGCAACCATTAATGATTAATTTCTTTCAAGAATATCGTACGAGACATTTAAGTCCGAGACGCGATCATTGGCCCATGTCATACGATCATTCAAAGTCATTTACCGTCGTCGGATTTCCCAGCTTCGTCGACCGTCTAGAAAATGTTCTTTACGATTCTCGTGAAATATCCCTGAATATGCAACCTCCGCGAAAGTTGTAATTTCCAGTCAAGAATTCGTTATCCTGACTTTCGTATTATCAGGAGTGATGCGATCATCTCACTAAACTTTCTTTCACGGTTCCAACAAGCCTGGATAAGATTTGCGTTCAACGTAAAACGTCATAGAGGCCGCGTAGAGGTCGTATGAAGGTCAACATTATTTTTTTTAATGGACTCGTATATTTTTTAATGCACTACTCAATGCTGCTCGTTATAGAAAAAATATATCCACATCGGAAAGCGAATATTTTTAAGTTTCGGATATATTCGACTGGATCAATCCAAATAGGACACTCTGTATATTATACGAGTACCAAACCAATACGAGTACAAGCAGCGAACAAAATGTATACGGTGTATTTGACGAAGCAGAAATAACCTAGATATTCCGAATAAAGATATTCCGAAAAATTTCGAAATGGTGATTTTTCATTAAAGAAGAACCCCGAATCCCAAGTGTGAATTTCAACTTTCGAGGTGCACGGAGCGGCTTCTCCGCGAAAACATAAAAATGCGGAAAAATGAAAGAGCTTGGCTGGGAATTTCTCCGAACGTAGCCCTGCCTAATTATCATCTTTTCCGATCTTTACAAAATTTTCTTAACGGAAAAAATATGCAAATTTCGGGGACGAGTTTTTCTTATTAAACGACAAGACCTTGAACATTGGCAAAAGGTTATACTTAATGGAGAAGAATATATAACAGATTGACTTGTTTGTAAAAAGCTTAAATAAATCACGTTGAATTTACAAGAAAAAAAACACAGAATTTTCCCCAAGGGACTTAATAATTCGGTGGAAAGATTGTAGTGAGCCATCCCGTATATATCTACACGAGCATGCATTCGGAGCAAGCTGCATCGGTCTACCGTGAACACGTACTTACGTAACATATGCACGTGTATATTTTTCTAATGAACATTGGCGCATCGGAATGTATGAGGTCCGTGCAATCCGTCATGTCCAAATCTGGCCATTACTTGTATCCTATCTGCTGGCATCGGTGCCATCTGAAATATGCACCGACCTGGAAAAAGTTCGATCGATTTAAGACCGAGGGCTCCCCAAATTCTCGTTCGAGGAATTCCGGCGGTCGTGCAATTATGTCGCCGCAGTTTGTTATCTATGGTTGCTGCGTAAGGGTTCCCGTATTTATTTTATCGATAAATTGCCGAGAAGCGGTTCAAAAGTCGCCGACATCGTTTTAACGATGTTATGGTCATTTTAGACGCCTATAAACAGCTAAAAATATCGAAAAAAATACAGGGTGAACCATGAATCGTGACCAGTAGAGATTACTCTGTTATCGATCGAAAACGTTTTTATTAGGTATAGCAATTCGGACTGCTAATAACAGAGTAATCTCTACTGGTTCGTCGGGTTCACCCTGTATACTATAATTTCTATTATTTCATTTGGGCTTCAAAACATTTTATCGTGTAGACCAGGCCTGAGCAACTTCTTCCCCGCTGTCGCTCCACGACCCCCACTACTAATCACCCCAACCCCCTTACACTTCACAGGAATTGGTGGGGAGGACCCAGGAGTAGGGGTAGCAGTCGTCCGTGGCTCGCGAGCCGCCAGTTGCCCTGAAATAGTCCAATTCTTTCAAATAAAATTATTGGAAATGGAACTATAGAATATTTTGTTATTATTTTAACACAGTAGAATTATATTTTAATTTGGAAAAAGGAACACTTGTATTACCTATAATAGCTGCATTAAATTTTACATGACGGAATGATCTGCTCGTTATTTTGATACGACTGCCTTAAACGGTTTGCTTTAAATGGCGTTTTAAACATAAATAGGTTTACAATTGCCTGCAATCGTTAAAAATGTTTGAACGAGTTGGAGCTTAATGACTTATTACGTTTTATTATTATCCCATGCGAAGCGAATTCGTAATTTGAATCAGATGCAGTTTAACTGACGCTCCATTCTAATTACGATCTCCATGTTTTACGAACTCATTAGCCGGGTTTCCGCTTTGTCAATACCCGTTCTCAGCGGAACGTCACTAAACTAAAACATATTGCAGTGACAAAATTTCATACGCGTCATGCTCGTATTAATTGATTTGTTTTCACGTTCGCGAATATCGTGGCAAAGCAATGATCATTATACAGACTACATTGCACGATGATCTCGGTGTTTAATAATGATACGTCAATTACGTGAGAATATAATTTCACCTGTACACATTCGAGGTTTTTCGTATTGAATATAAGTTCTGTCGGATTTAAATAATGAACTACATTAACTCGCATTGAACATTGCCGTATATTTTGCAATGGATTCGATCTCGCGCGGTCCCCTATAACGTAGCATTTCTTCAAATGTCATTTATTGGCTCGCTAACGAGAAAACTTTCCTTCGGACAATGGCTTGCTTGATTTATTTCACTTCCTAATTGCTTTTTGGTTTCCTCTATTACTTTCTCACGAATTTTACAGTCCACCTCGTTTCTTCGCAAAATAAAAATCGCGAATCACCCTTTTCAGGGACATACAACATTTTTCGGACTCTCTGTATACAGTCGCTCACAAAAGTCTCTATACACCTTTTAAAATTGTTTGACCTTTTTAAAGGCGGACCAAATAACTTGTAAATTGTAATTGACAGGAATTGCAAAAAAAAATAGTAAATATTGATATCACAATTTTTTTTATTTGAGTCTGTAATGGAAATTTAAAAAACATTTTATAAACTCATTTTACTTTCGCTTTAAAGGGTGAATGGAAACTTCTGTGACTGACTGTACATTTTGTAAATAGGAAACTTAGTTCTATCATAATCTTTCTTAAATAACAAGGTTCAATCTATATCCAAAATAATTCTTCGTACATCAAAATCTCGAAGGATATCCATAGTTGAGTTATCAGGTTACAAAACCACAATTGAAAATGGTTTCAATCAATTGTGGTTGTGTCCGATACAAAACTTTTCTGTCTATTTGCGGTGGCACCTGGAATATAATATTCTCTTCGCGACATATAAATTGTAACAGAAACGTTAAGAACCTAGCAAAATAGAGTAACGATTTTCGCAGAAAATGTTTAATTGAAATAATGAGCAAGTTAGTTTGCGTGTATAATTGTCCGGGAAATAATAATTTATGAATAATATTAAAGTTTAAAAATAATGCAAAGAGACTGATAAATGAACAACCACTATCAATATTCTTGACGAGTCGTCAAAGATGAAACAATATATTGTTCACAAAGATGATAGAAGTATAAAAATATTATAAAATACAATTACGAAATACAATGAATGAAATCAGTTCTTCTGATGAAAACACAGACCGAAGTGAAAACGTCTATGGAGATTACAATACCGTTTCATCTCGGAGCGTGACGGATCGGACTCATTCACTGCCCAGCAATAGTGTAGGCGAAGAAGTTCTCACTAAAGAAGTTCTCACTTCAAAGACAGTAATGAAATCAAAAATTGAAGAGTTGAAGCAATCCAATAGTTGAAGATTTCTTATTCTTCAATGATCGCACGCGATTCCTTAAACGTCACCAAACGCAGGCCAATTATTATAGAAGGAGAACGACGAAACGAAACGAAACGAAACGAAAAAATGGGGAAATGCGGAGGACAGTCGCGTCGCTCGGTCGGCAAAGCGTCCGGATAACAAAGATTCTACTCGGGTTCTTTCTGGTGTTGGGTCGTGTCGAGTGAAAGCTTCTCTTGGACGAGTGTCCACTCGATGCAGGGAGAATCGAGGACTAACCAAACCGAATCGGGGCTCCGGTGCACGGTGCACTGTGCAGAGACCGGACTAAACCAGCAGCGGAGGCCAGACGGACCGGCGGCGATGAGATTCAATCGATACCCTTGCACAGAGGAGTTTTACAGTTCTCGGTTCTCGCACCTGCACGCAGGACATTCCTAACGAGGTAAATATGAGGGAATCGAGGGATCTCGTAGGATAGGATATATCCCAGGCAGTACGGATGCAGCCCACGTAGCTACACCGGGCTAAGAAGAAATAAGGAGCGGAGGGGTTTCGAGTTTCGCTCGAGCTTTCACGATATCCATGGCGAATCGCCTTGTATTCACCCTTTCCCACGTCAACCCCTGTCTCCCTGTACCACCCCCGCCGCCCGCCGCCCGCACCCCGTCACTTTGTTATCGTTTCTTCCACGTCTCTTTGCACCTCTTGAAATCCAGGTAGAGGCCCGGGGAACACCTATGCCCGTTCGGAATACTCGAAATCAGGGAGGAGAATCGAGACCGGAATTCTCACCCGGCGGGAACCATTTGCCTTTTATTTATATATATTTGTTTACAATATCACGCTCGGCGTTATTGGATACAATGGGAAACCGGTAATGGAGACCCGCGTTTTTGTTCCCCCGGCTACAATGCTCGTGCATTTTCGATGAAATACGAGATATCTACTGCCATTCTGTGGGCCAAGTAAGCTTCCTAGATGGACAAAACGACGCCGAGCTACCATCGAATTATTACAACCGCTTGCAGAAGTTGGCAATCCTCCGCTAAAACAATCGATTTTTATATGGAAGCCTACGTGCAAGTCGCGGAAATATAATATAATCGAATTCTTCAAATCCCTTCATATTTTCAACTATTAATTTTTCTCATAAATTTCTGAAGTCTAAGAATAATGTTTCACATCTTTTAGTATTTTATAGTTCCATACTTATTTGTAGACAACGGATCTTTATGCAAAATAAAGATGTTTTAATGTTCTTTTCTTTAAATGTTTTAAAGAAAATAAATCCATTATCAAAAATATTGTTTACATTATTAAATATATCGGTATTATAGCAATTTCATATCCATAAAATTTAAAAAATCATGAAGAATGGAAATATTCTAGGTCGGAAGAAATATTTAATTTTCGAGTTAACACTAAACCTACCGAGCCTTAAAAGTAACTGGTACACGTTCCCTTATAAAAATGACAAGATTTTTGTAATGCGTGCAGTACTAAAGATATCTATACAATCGTTTCTTATTATTATTTTTCTATTTGTAAAATAACAAACCTGGAACCGGTTATTTTGACTGGTGTTGGTAGGTTTGGTGTTAAAATAGCTCCGAGTGAAAATATAATCTCACAGTATTTTTTAATTTCTTTAACATACATATGTATTATAAATTTCTCCGTACTGTTTTAAATTGCACGTATTTTTGTGATGAATGCATACAATCCGCTGTCTACTTATCAGAGCAGCTTTATTACGTATTTCGGATAGCTTCGTGCGAGAAGAGTTAGGAAGACTGACGGTGTAGCTGCGACTGAGACTTCCAATTCAAATAAGAAACAATTCCACAAAGCGATTTTGGAACGTTCCTCTGGAAACTCGTCGGGAATCGCGAGAGTCTAGTCCGCCGTAGACACAACATTGCACAAAGGTATCCCGGCATCGAATGGGATCAATAAAACAGGGATAAGTCAAAGTACGCGCACTTTGTCGTGGAATGCTTGACTCGTTTAATCACGGAAAGTGCTGATCGAAGGTTTCGGACCAATTTCTAGCGCATCCTGTTCGATAGGGTTAGCCCGATCGGAGCTGAACGATAAGATGCGCGCCGCATTGTCCCTGCCGCAATTGAAAGAAACCTTCCTTTTGGCCGGCGCGCGGCGACTATGCATTCGTAAGTCGTGAACAAACACGAAACTGGTTTCTTCTGGCGCAGCCGACGGGAAATGCAACGGTTACATGTGTCTCACACACGCTGAAATCGCGTTGAAACCGATTCCCCCTGGTGAACACCAGCCTCCAGTATGTGCTCCTCAGGCTTGGAAATTTTGCCGACGCGACGACGACGCTGCGAGCTGACCTCTTTGACTCAATCGGCAAATACAAACACACAAGTCGAATCAAACAATCAATTTACTGATTGCAAATTTCATCCGTGCTACTCCGCGAAATTAACCCTCGGGACTTGGGCCCATTCTGACCCAGAGTTACACCCCGCAACAAAACTATTGGGTTGGCAAGAAAGTAATTCCGGTATTTTAAGGTGAAATAGAGACCAATTTTCTTATTCAAGCAATGATCTTTAATAAATAAGATATTTTCCCTTTTGTTCGATGATCTTTTGCCAAAAGAATAAATAAGAAAATATTTTATGCTATGTTTACACCCTCGGTTTGCTGGATATTGACGTAAATAAAAAAAGATCTTATTTATGGGCACGATGTACCATACCGACAGTAATTCATCCAAATTTCGTTTGAAAAAAGCTCGAGACTCTTCAAGTAGAGTTAGATATAACGAATCATTTTTGATAAGCTGTTGTTTTGTCAAAATGTACAATTAAAAAGATTTCGCTTTTCGACCTTGAATTTCCAAGCTCAAGGTCGAAGATCGAACCTTTTCTAATTGTACATTCTGACAAAACAATAACAGCTTATCAAAAATGATTCATGAATAAATATCAAACTGTGCACCTAAAATTTTTGGCAGTAAAGCACGGTATGGCTCCCGTAGGATTTAGTCTTTGCAGGAAAAAAAATTTCAGGATTTAGGATTTGCTGCGAAAAAAATCGTCGCTCCTGAAGCCCTCAGAGAAATAGTAGTTTTTAGAGTTTTACGATGCTTTGAATATGTGTGGAAAATTTTAGGGAAATCTGATGGACGGTTTTCCAGATGTCTGGCACGCGTGTTTCGGGAAAGTGGTTTCGAAAAAAAACGTGTGAAATTTGTAGAAGGATATTCTTAGAAGGATATTCAGTACCTGTACATTTACGATAATTTTGGAAAGCCCTTTCCGGATTCTATTCTCAAAGGTACGAGTTTCGAAATGAAATGTTATGACGATCTTTGACGATTTTAGACGATCTTTTCAGGGTTTAATTCCCCAGATTAAAAATTATTGATGAGCGCCCCGTGATTTATATGTTGCCGTTACCGTGTTGTTTGTGCAAGTTTATAATAAGCAGCAACAACGCTCCTCCTTAATCTCTTTGTATGTAATATTCGTACGCCTTTTCACTGCCAACAAGGACAACTTAAGGATGTAAATTGCTTCCTTTTAGTGATAGATGCTAAACTCGATAGCTGTTGCGAAGTTGGAAAATTACTGCTCTCTTGGTATTACCTTCGCTACGTTCAGTCTCCTACCATAACTGTTTATGGAATAGTTTCGCGAAAAACAAAAAGAACATTTCTGTTGAAGTTTCACAGTAAAGGAAGATGAGAAACTAATGTTTTTAAATATGATAAGAGCGGTAATCACTGGCTACTCACCGATATCAAAATCGTTACCTCGATTTTACAGTCATCATTTTCTGTGGAGCTTAGGTATATTATTTTCATGAAAGTCAATCACTGTTTTAACACAGTTCTGTAATATCTTTAAAAATGTAAATTGTCCCATCAAACTTTTTCTTATACATATAGGAAACAATGTTTTCGTACACAACAATGTTTCGTGAATCTAACACTTGTTCGTAAGCTGTACAAGATTTTAGTAGGTCTTTCGTAAAAAGTGTTCCGACATTCTTAAAAATAACTGCGCAAAAAATTTAGAGAAATTGCAATTGATAGGAATTCAGTACATTTAACCCCTTGCCGTATAATTTTCTTTAGAGTTACAGTTTACAGTTACAGTCAGAAAAGAAAATTTATTGTATTTTTTGTATGGCTACATTTATTTCAATACTTAAACACTCATTACAAACGAGTCAAATTTTATTTCATTTAAAACGAAAGGCATTCATATATTTGTTGGACATTGTTTAAAATATTGATGACCAGTGTAACTCGTAAAAATACGGCAAGGGGTTAATTACTCGTTATCGCGGATGAAAGTCGACGCGATTCGTCCGAAAAAATCGGCGAAGCCGATTCGTTCGGAGTCTGGCAGATAAGCGCAGCCCTTTAATAACCGAAAGAGTTCCCTTCAATCTCCTGGCCGTAAATCTGCGGAGATCGATAACGTTTATGCGACGCGGAATCTCCGCAATCAATTAGATCGCGCGCAAGATAAATTCTCGGTGCGACCACGGTGGAAATTAGTTTCACCTGACCCGAAGATATCCGGGGATCATTTGCAAGTGGCGGCGGTGTTCGAGCTATCGTTATCATTGACCACGCCCTTACGACTGTTCATAAACGTACTTAACAACACGTGTGAGCCGCCACAAGCAGCATCCACACGGCTCCGGGAAACTTAGCGGCGAAGGAAGCTGCACCCGCGATTATTCCTACACACACGTTTCGTGGGGTTTCAACGAGGGGGGCGGGTAAAGGAAGAAAAGGGGGATTTCGCGCGGGGGTTGGGGCCGAGGCTCGACGTCGGCAGCAACTGCAATCCTAGGAGCGCGATGCACGCGCGCGTTGCACACGTTGTGGCAGTTTCGCTCCCCGAAAATTCCATGCTAGAAATCCGTCGTACATACGCGGCACGTAACGCTGCGGGAAAGTTACACCGGCACGCGGTCTTCTGTGCCCTTCCACCCCCGGCACAACGAACACCCCCGTACAACCCCTCCGCAGCCCGTCCCCACCCCCGCATCCAACGACTTGTCGACCGACCGAGCGGAATTCCCAAGAAGTACGCCGGTGCCTTAATGCACGGAACAATGCAATTGTAGCTGTGCCTACCGACGAGCAGATAATTTCTCAAGATCATCGTGCAGCCGGCGCCGTGCGCACACGTCGCCACTTGATTACACGCGGATCGAAGTCAAGGGTGGTTCCTGTCGAGGCAGCTGAAGAAATCGACATTTTGACGAGTTTTTCTGATGAAAAGCTTTGGATGGGTAAAATTTCAAACAGTGAAAGATTAGAAAAATTATTTAACTTCTGCCGCCCACAATCGTTGCAAAATATCTTTATTTTGCATAAAGATCCGCAGTCTAATGATAACAATCTGCAGTTTGTTATACGATACAGATGTTCGACTAAGTTGGAGAAAATTTACGGGGTGGTTCTCCGTGATAATATATGACGAGAATGAATGTGAAACAATTTTACGTGTATTACAAAATCTTCAGCCTTACCATATATTGAAAAATTCTAGTAAAATGAATTCGAGGGGGACTTTCTTTTATTCATAATTATTATCCATTTATATTTTTTACATGATTCAAGATTTAACAACATGTGATGCTAAATTTATCAATTAAACATAAATTAATATACTATACACTACGATACACTAGGAAGAAAAGCTCACAAGCTTCCTCGAGCGATTAGTATCATGGTTCAAACAGAAAAAACGTTCAACATTGCAATGTCACTGGATATCGAAACGCAAAAAGAAATGAAGATAGTGTAATTGTTAGCAGTTTCGCCAGAAATATCAATGCCTCGAAACGTTTCCAAGGCATTGGCAGGCAGTCTAGGTTCCTCGTCCACTTCTCTTTCTGTACTCTTCCGCCACCTCTTCTGTCTGCTCACGATACGAAGAATGTTGAACGCGCGTGTCGATGGTCATGATATGGCATAGTCGTTTCACAGTTCGAGACATTATCGGAGGAGGTCCCGGGTACGGAGTCGGTGGAATCGCAGGAAATGGAGAAAACTCTAATCTTGGCGGCGACCAATCATCACTGGTTCGTGTCTCCTATCACAGAAGTTTCCAGCCCACCGTAGGACATGGTAGCGTGTATCGAGACTCTTTCATCAAGTCAGAACAATTTAACTGCCTCTATTCGAACGTAAAATAAAATACTTGACAAACCCAAAGTTTTAGTCTCAGGAATTCTTTCATGTTCTCAATGGAACTTAAAAAACTACCACAGGTAATCAATTACAATGAGCTTTTCCGAGCCCTGCTATTACGCGAAGCTTCGCCAGACTCTACAAGGTGCAAGAAGGAGAACAGAAATAATTATTGTGATAAATCTTGTCTTTTCGATTTTGCGTGACCCCTACGGGCACTCGTATGGCAGTGAACGTCAAATCACTTGGAGATTCGCTAGCGGCGAATATTCGACGGCCTCCTTTATCTGTCAACAGCGGTTGAATTGCGCACGCATTGGGACAGTTATAGAGTCTTCAGAACCGAGCCTAGTGTTACCATTCGGTAACAGCATCAGCAACGCCTCGGCGACAATTTACCGCGCCGTCGCCCACGACAAATTAATTCCCGCGTTGCTAACCGCCTAATACCTTGTAAACTTCGGGATGATTAACTACCTTAACTGTAGCGGGACAATAGGTAGGGTAGATAAGGCTGATTCGCGGCCTACTGTAACGAGCACCGCGACGTTCAGATCTCTACTTGAATCTGACTGCAAGGAAATGTATTTTTGCACCACCGACGGTGCGAGCGTACCAAGAGCTCGGCTAATCAGCCCAACTCCAATTTCGTCGCATCAAACTATTAGTGATTTCTATACTGCGGATTTTTATGCAGAATAAAAATTGTTTGGATTAATTGCAAAAGATATGAGAACCAAGTAGGAATTCATTTCTCTCTTGTGATGTCCAATTTTGTCGTACCAAACTATTAGTGATTTCTATACTGGGGATTTTTAGGCAGAATAAAAATTGTTTGGATTTATTGCAAGATGTAAGAACCAAGTAGGAATTAAAATCTCTCTTTAGTGGTTCTATTAAGTTGTAACGCGTTGATTGTCTTAAACTTTTTAAATCTCTACACTGTTTGAAATTACACCCACCCATTTTTTATGAAAATCCATAGAAAAATGTTCTATGTGCTTCTTTAGTTTAAGAGGAAGAACATGTAGAATTGTGCTAATCAAAACATGCATATTATAATATTTGTTTCTGGAATTCTGTTTGTGTACCAAATACTTTCAACATTATGATTCCATACTGTATCGTTGAACACTGTTTCCAAAGTAATTTACAAATGACCCAATACATTTTCGTCTACCATCATCTAGAAAAATTTAGAAATGTAACATTACACAAATATAATTCTGTCAGAATACAATGATTTGCAAAAGCTTTATCGTTGTTGTTCACGTAAAGGTACGAGTGGTTGAAACATGAGTTAGGATCGATTTCTGATTGATAATACCTACGTTACCTTTCTATTGATGCAGTCTTTCAATGTATTTCGAATAATCCTGCTGATGTTCCGCAAACAATGTAGTTTGCTTCAGCAGGAGCTAATTAGTGTACTGATGTAGCCATTTCTGATGATATCGTGAATACATGTTCCTCGAAAGGTTGTCAGAACGGTTGTTACCAACATCTCCTGTATTTTTCACTTTTCCCAGTGATTTTGTCTAGATTAAATATTTTTCATAAACATATCGGAATAACAAACATTCCGACAACCGAATGATTTCACAGTTATCTGAACAAATATTTTTTCATAGAGGTTTACTTTTAATTTAAAAACGGCGGTGAGAAATGAAATAATTTTTAAAATTAAGTTCACATGCGCTGCAATAAAAATCCTAACGATTCTTCTCATAAAAATACCAGAAAAACTGTTTCGTTAAACGAAGCGGATAAATTCGAACAAAATTTTTTGGGAACGGAACTACGAGAAAGGAAGAAACAGCGACAACTTTCAACTATGTTAAAAATAAAGAAACATTTTTGACCGCACTCTGGGTTTCTCTTTAGAATTCTATTTTTTAATTCAGTAATTCATCGGCAGGACGCTTTTTGGGAAATCCTAATTAATAGTTTTCCGTCCAAAAATTATAGGGTACCACCCATTTGTTGGAGCAATTTGTCCTTTGGTGAAATGGAATATTTTACTCTGCCAGATGATGGTTTATTTAAATTATTGTCTACCAGATGCAAAAGAAAATAAAGGTGTTCTTATTATGTTGCAGTAACTCCGTTTCATTTCGATTTTTATATATCTTTTCTTAAAAGAATGTCGTCATTGTTATCTTCTTTAAATAGGAACGGAACTTTACTCGAATTGAGGGGGAAGATTTACCCTCTCTGTCGAGGGTGGGGGGATAGAGTGAGGACACAAGTTTTATTCTGGCAAAATACCACTTTTACTCATCTTTGCTCCGCCCAAAATAGGGATGAACCCTTCCAAAGTCCAATAGAAAAATTGCTTGACACTAACCGTGCCACAACTGGTCAAATAACCGGTTCCACATTTTTTAATTACATATTGAAGTTATAAAGATGCTTCCATCAGAAATTATTCAATAAATTTTTTTATTTAATCACGTATTATAAAAAATATTGTGAAAAATCTAAATAAATTCAGTCTTATAATTTTTATAAACTACAGTTGGTGTTAAAAGATGATGCATTTTTTAATGACTGTGTGCTTTTCCTAACTACAATTTTTTAAAAATTGATTTCATGGTTTCCGAAAGTGCTGAACATTTATAAAATGACGTACATTTGAAAAATGGACAGCTAATTGATCGATTGGGACTACTGTGAGATGGTTGGGGACTAGTGTCTTCTTTTCTTGTGGAGCAATATAGGCGATAATTAATGGCAGCTGTATAGGTGGCGCGGTTCTCTTAATTCGAGGCAATATGGCGGGTCGGTCCTTTTTATTTTTACGTGTACGCGTTCGGGCTCTCGGGTAGGAGTTCGATGGGGTTTACGATGCATCAACCACGATGCACCGGAGACAGTGGGTCGTTACGTGCATAAGGCGCTGCCCGATAAAGCGGTGCCGCTCGAAACCGTGTTTATGCTGGCAGCCGGCCAGGGACGTCGTAAAAACGCGAGTGTCGGATCGTACGGCTCATGCCGGCGATGCACCCGTGAAAAATTAAATACAAGTATCATATTTCCGTGCATCGCGCCGCACCCTGGCAATCCCGATGCAATTTATTTTGTGTACACGAAGGCCTGTTTGGATAGCGCGCGTATTGAATTCATGCATAAGCGTCGGAAACGCTGATTCCGCGATAAAACAAAACAAAACAAAATAAAAAAAAACAACAATGCTACGTGCAAATTAGAGAAGGGTAGTTCCGCGCTCTACCGGGTGAACTGGAAATTCTCTGTGCACGGTTCTCGTGCAGATTACGCTGAAGCATCGTGCGCGCTTCGTCGAAAGCTTTTTTTTCGTCTACCCGATTGTGCGCCGCTTCACCGGTAAACTTCACATTGTCCGAATTTTTGAACATGCACCGCCAGAGTGTTTGCCGTGGAAACCGTTTCTCTCATTGATATTCATCGATGTTTAGGTATTCCGAAAAATATTCGAATGCTACAGCAGCGCGTCCTTTTTATAATCTGCTAGCCGAGAGGATCGGAATCGTGCATTTTCTCGTGGAGCGTTAGTTACTGTTCCTTAATTGCGTCCACTGCTGCCGATGCCGATAAACGTCGCGAAAGTCAGAAGGACTGTTTCCAAATGATTCATGCAGAGATTTGTTGTATGGGAAGGCCACCTATTACAAGGTCGCCTCTGATATAAACACGCGCTATCCGCCTTAGCGCGCTTAGGAACAAAGATATAAACAAAGGTCGGATACTTTCCGTACAGACCACGTACCCTGCTAGTGCAGGAGTCGGCAACCTGCGGCTCGCGAGCCACATGCGGCTCTTTGGATGTGAAGCTGCGGCTCTTTACTTCCATACGCAAATATTATTTATTTTATTAAAAAAAACATTTAAAAATCGTTCTGAATCGATTAACGAGGATTAGGCATCGATTCTATCTCTCAGCCACTTGTAATTTTTGACTCTTCCGACTCAAAAGGTTGGCCGACCCCTGTGCTAGTGGGATACAAGTAACGCTTCGGTCCCGAAGTTTCCACGACCAGACACGAACGGAATAGTTAACCTTATTCCAAAAACGAATTCCAACACAAGACCTCGAAGACAAGAAATTATCCAGAACTCTGAGGAATCTGGTGCACACTGGACTGATCGAGTCGTTAGAATTTCTTCTTGCAACGGCAGGAATTGTTAATTGTATCAGCAGTTAGACGGTCTCATTAGAGACGACGCAAAACCTCGAATATCTATTGCCCCGGGGAAACAAAATGCTAATGGAGAGTGGCGGCACGACTACACGAAAAGCATCAATATCTCACCGAGTTTAAAAATACTGGGGTGAAGTGGAGAGAAGGAGAATGAGACAGACAATGAGCGGGCCCGTGGAAGATAAGGAGAAGGAAAGTGTTCATTAAGATTGTAATGGGGAGACGCCGTTAAACAGGGAACGTTAACGTTCGTGCTAAGCTTATAGCATCTTAAAAAGCAAAGCTGCCCGTTACTATACCTTTCCAATGATCAACCTTAAATGTTTCTTAATCTGTTTGACAGGAAATCAAAGTAGCAACAAAAAGAATCTCCCGAAGATGGGAATAAATTGTGTCAGGAAGTATTTCGGGAACGTATTAAATATATATTTATTTATTTAGTGATTTAAACAGCAGTGTGGTTTATATAGCATATACAGAACATAAATCCATTAGCATATTACATAATTAATTAAGATTAATTTGTAGAACTTATAGTTAGTTACATTAATTCGATGAAATTAAATTTTGATTGCGCATTGCTTAATAAAGTCGGAAATAATTAGTAGATATTCGATAGCATGTGAAAATAGCGCAGTTGTACGTATCCGAACATGTTTAATCAATCATAATGTATTTATTTATTTATTTGTTACTTTAAACCAAGTGGTTTATATAGTAAGTACAGAATTGTTACATTTGGCTTACATTAGATGGGTTTACATTGTTTTTAGATTCTAATGGAGCATTCTTTGAGGAAATTATAAATTATTTTCAGACCTTTTATATCAGGTTTCCATAGGAAGGAACTGATACAAAGAGGGAAACAGTACTTGTCTTTGAGGAGGTTTGTTTCCGATGTATTACGTTCGTTTTCATAGTCTGGGCATTGCCATATAACATGATTTAGGTCTTGGAGTTCTGCTCCGCATTGGCAAGCACCGTTAATTATAAAGTTTACCCTTGCCAATGATTCGTTTAAATTATAATGATTGGCTCGGCATTTATTAATAAAAACCAGAAAATCTCTGGAGAGCACAAGTCCAATATACCATGGCTTGCCTTTGTCCGTGTGATAGAATCTAACATAGTTCGCAACTTTGATTAGACCTTCTTTTTTGATTAGGTTATTAGTGGACAATCTTGTTTGAATTTTAAGGTTAGCTCTGATTAGGTCAGCAATTGTAGCCTTGATATCTGGCGAAGGATTTTCTTTGGTCGCTTCTTTCGCAAGTGAGTCTACTTCCTCATTACCGGTAATTCCTAGTGCTGGTATCCAGATAAACTTAATAAAATTCTGGCCTTTGTTGTTAAGTATAGGAACGTATTAAATACGTTTCAAACAGATAATGAAATGTACTTCAGTTATTTATTCAATGTTAAAATGTACTGTAAGAAGAGGTGCTTAGTAGACTATTTTTATATATGCGCCACTCCGAATATAAAATATTAACGTGGCAGAACAGTGGATTGTTCGAGGTCTACATTTTGCCTGAGAACGGGGTTCGAAACGTGATGTTGAACTTTTTAACAATTTCAAGAAAGATATAAATATACTGAATAATGAATAATATAAAACCAAGTAATTCTGAGCAGTTTGTCAGGTATTGGCGAGTCCTGTCAGAATTTTTCGTTGGCCGTGCCGCGTACCCGGTTTCGGTGTCCTTTTTAATCCTGCAAGGTGCCGCTGTCCTACATTTCCTGCCACCATTTTCTAGGACGGATAAGAATAAACAAAAATGGCAATCGATGGGCACAGTATCGACAGCCGTGCAAGTTTTCACGCATCGCGTAAGAGGAAATTTATTTTTGGTCGTCGAGCAGACATTTCATCGGAGAGTAGTGACAAGGGCCGGAGTTATCGATTCGTAATAAATCCCTCCGTTATATCTACACGGGCAGAGCTTTTATCCGTATAATGCCGCACAATGGCCGACCGAATCAGTCGGTCACAAAATAATGCGGCTCTCTGCAGATTTCACCGAAAATCCGCAACCTCCCTTCTCATAGACTAGTTCGTTCTGATTCGGCAAATCGCTTTAATCTCGCTCAAATCGAGCCGGTCCTATTTGAAACCTTTCGGGGGCAACGGCTGAATCGCATGCAATATTCGGACCGCGATAGGCTAGCTAATTCAATGTATTATACTTCCCAGTTTTGACCGGGCCCGAAGAAGCGCATTAAAACCGTCCACGATGCTATCCTGCGCGCCATCACAGTCCCACAGTGAGAGTCACAAAATGCTCCACAAAATTTATGTCTCTGTTAATCATACATTATTATTATATGCTCCAATAACAAAACTTAAATGCATAGAGACTTGAAATCACAGGAAAACGTAATTTGAACAAAAGTTCAGATTGACATTGTTATACTATGTTATATTATATATTATATTGCACTATATGTTATAATATACAGGGTGTTTCGTAACTGGTGGTACAAGCGAAAAGGGGGTGATACTACATGAAAAAATAAGTCGAAAATATAGAATAAAATTTTTT
>CM052255.1:2587670-2666006 GCA_028455795.1 Lasioglossum marginatum | reverse complement strand
GTTTCCTATAATTAGGTGGGACTAGAGCCAAGTAATTAATTTTTAGTATATTCAATTTATAGAAATGAACCATTATTTGAAGTCGGCCACCAAAAGTTTGTATTAGATGATTGGCAAAGTTCAGTATTTTGCATAAAAGCACAATCTACTCCAAAATATAATAATTGAAAGAAATTAGTCAACCAATCCTATGAGCCAATTAATCTCATTAGTAAACTAGCCCAGGTCTAAAAAATGCTACCTCATGAATGGAAGATAAATTAAGGATACAATTAAAGCAAATAGATTAAAGAAATAGCAAATAGACTAAACTAAGAAATTGGTTCATTACATTTCTTGGAGTGACTGGCTGATCCACGATTGAAATTCTTATTTGCCATTGAATAATTTACTAAAACGAATTATTCAGAAATCACATTTTTAAAAGACGTCGAATAATCGCTAACTAGAAGGAGAACACTTACCGAGGAACGTGTGAAAGTGGAAAGTGCTACACCAGCTGTCCACGTTTCACGATTGCCGTCTAGACGCTAGCAGGACGATAAGAAATTAATTTCGCATAATATAACGGCAATGAGAATAATTCCGGCGGATCAACGGGATCCAAATTCCATTACACTTGGCTTAAGTATAAGATCCTCGGGACCCATTAATTAGGAACAAACTGAATGGGACGCGGAATGACTGGGAAGAACCGCGGTAATTTTGAAGGGGTTTGACTGGTTCGAGATCTGGACGAGAAAAAACGCTCCGGGAGAAAAAGATCGACAAAACGAGGGAAAGAGAGAGAGAGAGAAAGATAGATTCCAAGAAAATTCTCGAGTCATCCATTCTGCGTGTCAGGGGGGATTCCCGTGCGGCGAGATGTTCCGCTGCAGAGCCGTAGCAGTCGAAAAAAAAGCAGGAAAAGCGGTCGGAGAAGGTAGAAGGAAGGTGGAGAGAAGGCAGAGAGGAGGACGAAGAGCAATTCGGCGGCAAAGCATTGCCAAGAGTAGTGACGGGCATTCAATTCTCTCTCTGGTACGTTCTCGGGCAACTGAATCGCACAAAAGTTCCAATCGCTCCGAAGATTATTCGGTTTTTCAGATCCTTCAGGGCTTAATATTCTCGGTAATGAAGAAGCCACCGACAATTTCGTGTCCCCGGAATTGTGAAACATTGAAAAATTTCAACGGACTGCAAGGTACCGATTTCGTTCATCCAAATTGTATGCTTTCTACACTGTGGAACATAACTATAGCGCCACTGTAATTTTCAAGAGTTTTGAACACTTGTATAATTTATATTCTGCAAGACGGTGGCCTTAACACGGTTTTTCAGTAGCAAAAAGCGCTTGATAAAACAGTAATCTAGGCCGCAGTCACATTCAAAAGTCCTAGTTTTATGTTTACGAGGCGTAATTTGCATTATTCGGAAGCATAGCTATTTTCATAAACCTGCGCCAGCTACATGCTGCCGAATAATGCAAGTTACCCTTCGTGAACGTAAAAATAGGGCGACTGTGGCCTAGATTGATCTTTTATCTAGCGCTTTTGACTACTGAAAAACCCCATCGCATGCATTATCGAGAAATGAAAAGGCGCATCCGCACCCTTGCAATTCTGGAAATGAGTCTTCCCCCTTAAGTGGTGATAATAGTCAGGTAGAAGTTCTCTACGATATTTTGAATAATTCAGGACCGAAGATGATATTTCATTTGGAATTATCAAAAATTGTTAGCGTAGGTATAATAACACTGATCCCCATCTAGTGTCCCCAGATCAGGACTTTTCTCCCACTCTATCCCTTCTACGACGCCATTTCCCATGGTTTCCCCATTCCGCCATGGACCGAGTGAGTGGCCGGATAATGGCACAGAGGGGGTATTGCTCAATTTCCCCTATCCTTCTGCAAATACTGTTTGTTGTATATTCAAAGATACACTAGTATAGAATTCTACAAAAATTGATTTATTCATTTTGCTTGTACTTCTCTTAAACTTCTGTTCAGTGAAATACTGTGATTATGAAGACTGTTAGCGAAAGAAACGGCGGCATATACATTCGTGATTGTCCATGCGTTTTATGTGATGAATGGCTATGAAATTTTTCAGACGCCACATGACACAGATTTTTTATGAAACTTCTGCGGAAACCACCGGCGAACTCGTTTTTATTTCAAAACGCTTCAACTGCGATTAACAAATGGCAAAATAAATAATGAGCAGCATTTAACTAAAGCTTTTTTCGCGTGACGTGTCAGTTGCAGACTGTTCATTAAACTTAGCCGGTTTTACTCAATTGCGACAAAAGGGCATTTGTTTCAATGCTCTTTTAGGAAGAATGGTATAGGACGCGTACGCTCTATTTTAATATAAGTCAAAGAATGACGGCGAAGTTTATTTATTTCCTATTGTGAACTGTGTATTTTATTCTAATAATGTAGACGTGTAAGTACTAAGTGTACACAATGTAGTATAATTTAATGATTAAACTGGTGGGAAATTTTTATTAATGATATTGACAACTTAAATTTTTGATACAAGGTCTTCTTAAATCCTGCGGTTTTCTTAGATCAAGGCTTTACTGAACTTAATATATATTCACAATTCTATAAATCAATCTACAACATCTATAAATCTCATTGATCATAGATCAAAGCAAGTGAAGAGCAAATCTGAACAAGCATACTTAAAATCATGAATTTTGCGTGGACAGGTTTCACGTGGACGGTTCTCTTGCGTTTTGACGAACTGTCCTGACTACCTCCACCGCGATGGCAGCGTCCCGAGTTTTTGGTTAACGTTGGCAGCTAATAAATATTTATAAATCAACCGGGTTGTATATTCTACCGAATAATAGGTCCGCGATGGCATTTGTAAAGCAAAGAATGAATCTTCGAGCACTGTCACTGGATATGAAATTCATTCATTTCCGCTATCGACGATGTGCAACGGCACTGGACGTCGTAAATAACACCGGGTGATCATGAAAATGTGTTCAAGAAGTATTTCAATGGAACATACTGTCGGTGAAAAAAATACTAAACCAAGACCCGTGATGAATGATATAGCCGCCGCCATTATTTTACAACGAAATAATTCAATCCGCGAACTCTCCTGATATTTAAATGATTTCTGTACCAGTTGCATTAAACATTTATCTTCCTTTCAACCCTTCGATCAATAATGCAATTTAGGTGTGTTTATATTGTGCTCGAATTATAGAAGCTCTAATAAGTTCAATCTCTCACAAAAGCTCCACTGCTCGGTCAATCGATTTTAATATACATTTTGATCTTTCTTGAATTATTCATGTGACCAGCGCATGAATCAAAAGTAGACCGCTGGAATTTCAGCAAATATACATTTTCATACCGCGATTTAGAAAAATTGATACCGAACAAAATGTAAAGATATTCATGAATGGTTTCAGCGAAATCAAAGTAACGCACAAGTAGACTCTCTAAAATGTTTTGATTCTCTTTAAAGGTGCATTGTCTAATTTTGCACATCGTAGACCAATTATACAGGGTGGTCCACCTAAATGCAGCCACCTGAATATCTCCTTTATTTGTGATGACAAGACTGCGGATTTTATGCATTTATGACAAAAAGGGGTCATTCGCATCAAAACAGTGGACATTTTAAAAAGATTTAAAACTACCAGTGTATTAGTTCCAGCTTAACAAAATAATTAAAAGAAGAAAGAAACTTTTATTTGGCTCCTGTATCTTGCAATCAATGCAAATATTTTTTATTTTGCATAAAGATTTGCAGTCTAGCACTACGCGACATATAAAATATTTTGAATGCAAATTGAAAATTGTATTCTTCTTTGTCCACTGCTTTAAATAAATGCATAAAATCCGCAGTCTAGTCATCAAAAATAAAGGATATATTTAGGTGGCTACATTTAGGTGGACCACCCTGGATGCTATAAGATTTCAGAATGCAAATGTCATAAAGCGTTTTGATTAGAAAACACTACGTCTGCTATGTCTGAGCTTGCATGAGCGACTGATCACACGTAGAACGAAGTTGATTCGAGGAGGACGGAAATAATAATATTAGGGAGAAATTTATTGCACGATCATCACAGGTTTATCGGGCCTTTATGCATCGGCCTTGTATCGGCGCGGCGGCCCGTCTAAGGGCAATATGACAGTGTAAGATTACGGAGACTCGGGCTTGAAGCATTGCCAATTTCAAACGATACAAATGGCAGCTGCACCGATACGTGAAACGCTCAGGCACACCATCCCGGATTTCGTAAATGTCTCACGGTATTCCGTTGAATAAAGAGGATACGTCGACCGCCGCGCCGCGTCGTTTTACGACGGGAAGTCTACGTACGTTGAATAAATATGTATGTCGACGTAATGCAATAGAAGATGAAAGGAAAAGAGAGAAGCAGCTTACTCGCTCCTCCTGTTCCTTAGAAAGACGAGAATCCCGAAGTTTACGGTCCTCCGAAGTCGAATAACACCGCTCAAAGGTAATCAAACAACGGGATAGGGACCGATACACCGACCTACGATTAATATGTTCCATACTGGCAACTATTGTTTCTCCCTGGCTATTTACTGTCCAGAAGATCCCGCGAATACAAAACAGCCAAGAAATATGAGACACCAAGGCTCTCGCCCGTGCACAGTATTGACAGCTTTGACAATGATTGTATATCAAGTATTATGACGGCTAGAACGCTCGCCGCGCCGGTACCAACCATTCTTGACGGGCACCGTTCTTCCGCGCAACACATCTTTTATCTAATAGAACCTTTCGAAATGTGATATTGAGAAATCTAAGTTACACTATTATACTATAATAATCCTGGATTTATTATATAAAAAATATTTGAAATGCTTGCGCGCCGATTATGATATATAACTGATCAGTAGACTGCTGATGCTTATGCATTTTACAATTTTTGTCGACACATTTTAAGAAAGTGGAATGAAATAAAATCATATTTTTATAATTTTAGATTCAGATTTATTATTATTACTAGACTGTGGATGTTTACGCAATTTTTGTAAGCAAATTTTAAGAAAGTGGTATCATTTTAGGAAAATTGTACAAAATTGTATGGAATTTTATATTTTAGATTGGAGTCGTCACTCTTCGACACCTGGTCAGTAAAATTGTACGAAATAGTTTTTGAGAAAAACGGGGTTTTTAGAAATTGAAATAACAATTCTTGATCGAAGACCCTTTAAAATAATTCTATAGAGTAATGAGCAGACTGTGGATCTTCGTGCAAATTAAAATTTGTCTGCTAAAATCGACTGAAAATAATGCATCAATATTTTTCACACTTTATTCACCGTAAAATTCATAAAATCTGTAGTCTAAGTAATAATTAAAAAATGATTTTTTGAAGATTGTGAAGATGAATTACGGCTTTAATTACATCTTAAACTATTATCTTCTATTTATCAATTTCGTCCACTTTCGTCGGAAACGTAATAAAACCGAAAATATGGCAGCAACGTTCGTGAGACGAATTTCTTAAAACAACTTTCACGGTAACTATAGTCTCCGATAGATTTTATATGAAATAAAAATATTTCCTTGGTTACATGGAAATGACTTTTTTCATAGCTAAAAAAAAATTACCATGAGAGGTATGACAAAAATTAAATTATTCTGTTACACATTTTATTCATTTTATATATTTTCTTGCTGTACTACATTGTTTTAAAAAAAAATTGATAAACCCTTGCAGTTACGAGAAGTTTCTAAAAAATTTTAATTTTCAAACTAGGATCAACGTCATTTGACGTGTATATTCAAAATTTAAATAATATTCGCGACAATAAGTATGTTGCTGGATCTGATAAATTGTTTTGTTAGTTTCCTCTCTCGCATGTTAATTTTCAACTCACCCTCATACTTCTTCGCCTAAGAATTACTGCAATTACTAGGACAATTGTTTCAGTTGTTGCACGAAGATCGTTTAACGAAAACTTTTCAGCTTCTCACTCCCGAAGACGGCGAAACTAAAAACGGTAACAAGGTTAGTGCATATTTCGCTAATTTCGCAGAGGTATAATTCGTGGTGCAATAAATCCTGGAACATCAACGATGATTAAACAATACATGGCTGCGCGTGTAAGCGGGAGCTTAGATAAGCTTTAGCTTAAGCTCATGCGCCAGTGTTCGTGCACTAGAGATTTGTGTTTTACTGTCGTAGTAGTCGTACATTTTCCTTGATAGTTAGTGATTTGCATTACGTTATATACATTCGTGTGATCGCACCAGAAATTACGTACCTTCGAAATAGAATTCCACTGTCTCTCCGCAATAATAATTATACGCCACCGCGGTTAAATTGGAGGAAACGAAATTAACGCACCGATCAAAATTAAAATCAATTTATCTTTTACTGCTTCAAACAGAAACCTCTCTTGAAGATCAATGTCTTTCTTTGTCCTATGACAAAATCCAGACCTAAAACTTCATTTGAAAATGAATTTTTGTCAAAGTATTCTTACATTGTGAAGATTGTGATCGTATTTCTGGTTGAAAATTATAATATTTGCTTCCTAAAATCAGACATATGCAGTCTAATAATGATGAATAAAAGAATTCTTAATCAAGAGTTATGATTTTGTCAAAGTAATCAATTGTAGATTGTTGTGTGTAGATTGTAGATTGTCAAGATTGTAATCGTACTTCTGGTCAAAATTCGTCGTAACATTTGTCTTCTAAAATCAGACATAGGCGGTCCAATAATATTGAATAAAAATGTCCTGAATCAAGAGTTGTGATTTTTGTCAAAGTAATCTTAGATTGCGAAGGTTGTAATCGTATTTCTGGTAAAAATTCGTCGTAACAGCTATCTTCTAAAATCAGACATATGCGGTAGTCTCTAATAATGTTAAATGAAGATGTCCTGAATCAAGAGTTGTGATTTTTTCAAAGTAATCTTACATTTTGAAAATTGTAATCGCATTTCTGGTTGAAAATTCTTCATAAAATTTGCCTTCTAGAATCAGGCATATGCAGCAGTCTAATACTGTTGAATAAAAGCGTTCTTAACCAAGAGTTATGATTTCTTTCAAAAAAATGTGTCTCATATTAAGTTCTAATCAGACTGCGGAAGTGTATGTAAAATAAAAATAATTTACCTTAAATTCTTTTAATCCGTCGACAGCTTTAAATTGCACCTACCCATTTTTGTCACGAATGCATAAAATCCGTAGTCTAGTTATAATACTCTCTCTCGATCTTGCGTGGAACGATTTTATCCGACAATGATGTGTTCGGAGCATGGCAGAGGCCGATGCCGAGGTCACAGGTCCGTCGTGTTAATTCGCAAAATAATTCCGGGCATCGCCGGTCGGGTCCGGCAATCTAATGTTTAATTCAACCGTTGATCTTTACTTTATCAGAACGAACCGGGCTTATCTCCGCATCGGCGCGGCGGTGGTGCGCGGGATGCTTGAAAAACTTTCGGGCGAAGTTGAACCGCCTTTTCCCGACGCAGTTATCCACGTGGTATTAACACGGATCGTAAAGTCGAACGTGCCCGGTGGCGATATAAACGCGCGATACGTATCCCGCAGAAACCACGAAAAAAGCCGGAAGAAAGAAAGGAAGGAAGGAAGGAAGGAAGGAAAGAGGAGAACGGGACCGTGTATAGAGGACGGGAACGGGAGAGGTGAGAAAGAGAAAGAGAGAAGGGAGACTCGGGAGATGACGGCAGGACAAAAACGACGGTCGGAAAACGGGCAAGGACGAAGGAATCACAATGCGGTGCATCCGTTCGAAAACTTAATAAACCGATTTAATTAAAGCGGGAACAATTCGCGAGCAGCAGAAGCGAACAATTAGTGCCACGAACAGAGGAAGTGGCGGGACTGCTTAGCGAGACCTTCCGTAAATACCCGAACTATTGATTCCCAATTCCTTGCCTGATGCCCATAATCCCTGACTATTACGTACGAGGCGTAATACGCTCACCAATTTTCGAGGTAAGTATCCGCGGACAACCTCCGCGGGAGCACGAGGCGGGAACATCGCGCAGCACACGGGAAATTGTAAAACAGAAGAAAGTGAATGAACTATTCGGTTAAACTGTATTGTAGGTAACCAGAAATTGTCGTTTTCCTATGTAATCCTGCAGATTTTGACGAGAAGATGCCAAAAATCCAAGTTTCAATCCTGGGAGATCAGTGGTTCGAAAGTTATGAGTAGTTAAAGTTGAGCGATTTTGAGTTTTTTTTTACTTCTTTCGTTTTGTATTTAATTACATATTTTTATTGTTATCGCGTGATAGCTGGGGTCAATGATTTACAATGTCATATTGCAGGTCATTGGCATTGACCTACAAAAATTTACAAATTTTTCAGACTCGATGCGAATAATAAAGTATTATAGATACAACAGCGAGATTTGCGAAGAAGGATCTATTAAATCCTACATTAAATGTTTAGAAGTCGACGAAAATCATTTTTAACATTCGTTGTAATTAGACTGCGGATCTTTATGCATTTATTAAAACAGTAATAGATTAGAAAAATTCAAGAATATTGTAATGTTGTTTTTAACGTATCAAAGTCATTAAGGGATGAAATCAAATTTTATTTTATCCCAACTTCCCACGATCAATGCAGAATATTTTTATTTTGCATAAAGATCCACAGTCTAATTATAATATGTCTCCACTCGAACCAAATAATTTATCGTTTTAATATTTCGCATAATAGGGCAGTAGAATAGACTGGCCATGATCAGACACGTCAGACGTGTAAATGAAGTGCAGATTTACAGTTCTATCAAATTGTGCATGCGAATCAAACGAGTTTCATTCTAAATTACAAGCTTCTGGATCTTAATGTTAACAATGGAATAATTTACAATTACGTCCAACGTACTCGCTGAAACTTCTACTTATTACAATGGATAAAAGTTTGAAAAGTATTAAATCCGAAAAGAGTGTCTCTCGAGAATTCCGTTTTCCCATTTAACCATTTCGTATTGCAATGCAATATTAATACCGGCATGTACAGTAAGGTTTGTAGATAAAATTGCAATAATCGGAGAAGGGGAATATCTCGAAAAAGGCCGTTAATCCGAAAAGCTTCTCACTTATAAAAGCAGAAATCGATTTTATATTCACGAGAACAGAAAATAAAGTGTTAAGCAAAAATACAGTGTAGAATTAATAACCATTTTCAGGTTTTAAAGAAATTTCCAGAACCTTCTCAATCCATTACACGTTTGTAGTCGGAGAATTTTGGTTATTGATTAAACAATAATTATTCTAAGGTTTAGAAATACTGTGGTGTTTTAGCAAATAAAAAATGATATTTCAGCTGACTCTACTATAAAATAACTACTTGAATGCAAAATAAATATTCGCTAGTGTAATCTACACCTTTGTTTATGCTCGAAACACATACATATATGCGGGTACATTAAAAATTAATAGCTAATTTATTAGCTTACATGAAGGGGAGCCTTCAATCTTCAAATCTATCGTTGATCCATTCGCGAAAAAATTTTCTAATGTTCTCGGACTCGCTTCAATCGATAAAACGTTGAAAAATGCTTTCTGGATTCACTGTGCTTCGTTTTGTTACATGAGAATAATAAAACTGTTCAATACCGCAGATCTTTCGAATAATTGCACGGAGAACTGCTGATCTGCTAATGCACTTTGATACAAAGCCGTGAAAGTGCAAACTCGTCAATGCGCATCATAAATTCATCCAATTCCAGCATTGTAACAATTTGGCTTTTCAAGGGATGAACCAGGGCGATGGAAAATCTGCGTACCGTTCCCTGCGTAATATGATTAGCGATGAACCGGCTGGAATTGCTTCAAGCAAAAACAGATAATACCCGAACGACAAATTCGACCGCAAATGCACGCCATATTGATTCTTAATCCCTCGAATCGATGAACGTAATCCTCTGTATTACATGGACGAGCAGCGGCAGCGACGTATACTTTCCTAATCATGCTGCACAATTTTGCCATAACGACCACGCGGAATGCTACGAAAATTCCTTCGAGTATCGTCTCTGAAGCATCATCGAAACAGAACGAAATATTCCCCACGTTTAATTCAGACAACGGAGCAGAAATTTTCCAGGAAAAACGAGTCAATCGGCGCACTATGAAACCTCGTAAAGAATTGTTAGGTCTCCACATTTTCAATTCTCCTTTGCAGAGTTTTTCAAATATCACTCTGTACCCGCATTGCCATTGTCATCGTTTCATACTGTTCAAATGAAATTTGAAAACTCTGTTCAACGCGTCTTACAAGGAATTAATTTCTGCATACCTTTTGGAAAGAAATTCGTGGCAACAATAAATTCAGGAAAACGCTAATTCCAAAGTGAATAATCATTTTCAAGGAAGCGTTAATTGGAGGCACACAAATGTAAACGAGCATATTCGCTGGGGGCACACTAATGTATTCAAAGCATTTTTGAAGGCGCACTAATTGGGACGGAAATCCTTCTTCCTATTTTAGTTGTATTATTGCGAGATATTTTTAACTTGGTAGAAATATTCTGATAGAAAGAAAGAGTTTGAGGATCGATATAAATTGTGAACGGATCGAATTAAAACATGGTAAAATCAGATCATTCGCGGATTAAAAAGTTATCAGTCAAATACTGGCATAAAACAATTGTGGAAACGGTCACGTGAATTTGTTTCGTTACTCACGCACGATAAGAAGAGGAAACTGCGGAGTACTGCGATGCTTTTACGGTTTACAGAGAATATGTTTTTTCTCATCCACGCACAATTTCGGATATGATATTTGCGCAGGATAACGCTTAATTCTATCATGTGAAATATTGCCGCCTCCTCCGTAAACTCCGCGCAGAGTGTATTCAACGAAAACCTGTACGCTTTTACGGGAGTCGTCGTATAATGAAAGTATTTTCATTTGAGGTGGAAAGGAAGAGAACCATTCAGATGGTCTTTGTTTTCTGTTGTCTTCTTTGGTTTTCTCTTTTTCTGGTGAACGAGATGAAAAACAGTTTCATTCAGGCGCAGATATGCGAGATATTCCTCCGCGGATATGCGCTCGGTGCTATTTTTCTGTACACTTGAATATCCGAGTATCCGATATTTCTTGAATATTTGGAGTCGTGATGAACATTTCGGATAATTAAGCTGAACTTCTCATTTTATTCCAATTGTTTGCAAGAGATTGCTCGAAATCGCGATTGTCAACCCTTTTCCTCGCAATTTCATTCCAGGGCTTCGGATTAAAAAATGCCCTATGTTATTTCGTCTGACGAACTGATAAAATCATTTGATTACTTCAAAATCAATTTACACGTCATTTTAGCACTCGAGTGGTGACTCTGAAGCGCCACTAAAAATTGCTGTACCATTATTTAAAATATTGTTTAGATTATTAGATTAAGTATCTAATCAATTGTTAAATATTTAAGTATTGTATGAGGCATTATATCAATTACGTATCTACCGAATTTCGAAAATCAT
This sequence comes from Lasioglossum marginatum, assembly GCA_028455795.1. Taxonomy (NCBI): domain Eukaryota; kingdom Metazoa; phylum Arthropoda; class Insecta; order Hymenoptera; family Halictidae; genus Lasioglossum; species Lasioglossum marginatum. The sequence continues at coordinate 2,654,547 of CM052255.1, read as the reverse complement.
TGAGAATGGAAATATTCTAGGGCGGAAGAAATGTTTAATGTTCGAGTTAAAATAGCTCCGAGTGCAAAGGGTTGAAGCAAGGGGTTGAGACGAACTGAATAATAATCAATTCGATGGTACCAGCGTTTAGAGCAGTTATTGGCGTGTGTTCCGTGTAAACAGCTCCTCGCGAATCCTGTATCTCCATAATCATTCACTGACAAACTTTCGGTGGAGTAGTCAATCAGAGGAGCCAGAAATTATGTTAATTTAAGCGTAATCTAGCAAACTTTGAAGATGTTAAGGCCACCAAGAAGACCAGGCTGAAGCAATTTATTACGGCGTAACACGACGATGGATGAGCTTCCACGATGGATGATTTTCTAATGACAATGCTTTGCTAGTCGGCCCGTGGTAAATCGATCTCGGGCGTCCTTTAAAATGCGATTTTAAGGGACTACCTCTGACACTCTTTACTTTTCCATGACTCTTTCTAATCGTGGAATAAGAGGATCCCAAGGGTTCATTGTTTAGTAATAATTTACATATATTTCGATGTTCAGATAACACATCGACAAGTTTACTCAGAGCAACAAAAAAAAGAAGCTTGATAATTTTCTTGTAAATATTCACCGTATGTTAGTTCATATAATTTAGATATTAAGTGTTAATCTAAATTCTACGTCGGAATAATAACACATTGTCAGAATCAACTGAGGATGCCACTGAAAATATCATTATTCAAAATATTTTGTCCATTATTAAGTTCGCTTATATTTAATAAATAGACTGCGGATTTCTATGCAAAATAAAATTTGTATGAAGTTAAGTAAAACTAAGTACAAGCTAAGTAAAACATGATTTTGCTCATTATTAATTTTAATACGGTCAAAATAGTACATCGACATTGTTAAACTCTTTTAATCTTTTTATTGTTTTGAATTACACATACTCATTTTTGTCACAAATGCATAAAATCCGCAGTCTAGTAATAAATCACTGAACATGTATTGTAAATTGCATCTGTTCCATATACACAAATGAAAAGAATCCCATGGAACGGAAATATTCCGGGTAGGAAGAAATGTGGAGGGTTAATATTGTGAAACCTTTCCGGTCGGTATCGGGGAAGTAAAAGAGACAGGAAGAGCGTACTCTATTCCAATTATTCCGTCTAGTTTTTGAAATGTGATTGCCTGATTTCAAATAAATGGAGGCAAGATTGACTGGGGAGGACCGACCGCTTTCTGTTCAGAGTTCGAAGCATTCTTCTTCAGCGTGCGAGCGAATTTCTGTCGGCATTTCGCATTTTCTCTAATTATATTTCGCGGCCCTTGCCTCTCCCCGGCCCCGCGTCAACTGGAATGAATATTTTCGGAGACAATCGTTCCATTAACCGAGCCGCGGCCTCTAGTTGAATTCGAGTCGGCACTTTTTTGTCGAACTTATCGCGCTTACCGTCGCGCTCTGTTGCCGGCGTCCCCGCGGAGCACAGGACAGATTTAATAGGATTTGTCGAGAGCAACAGCGAAGCGGATATTCCCGGACATTTTTGTAGGTAAAGGGCAGTCTGGCCGAGAATGCACGCCGGCAGTCCTATCAAACCAACCGAGACGAATACGCTCCGGCCATTTCTGATGTCCTACAACCCCCCTCGCGTTCGCGCCTTTCAGTTTTCTATCGCGCCCGACGGAAACAACGGCCGTCTCCGCAACTGAAACGCAACAATTTCAGACAATTTATATCCATCTGCTCCCCGCGGCAAACTGTGAAATATATAAGGAAATATTTAACCATTTAATTATATTTAGGGTAACGGTACCAGTTACCGGATGTTTAAGATTTTTATTAATTTGAAGGCATTGTGTAATTTATTTTGCATTATTTGTTCTAAACGATCGATTATCAACCTTTTTTCTGTATCGTCAAATTTTTCTGGACGATTTTATTAAAAAGCGAAAGAAATATTCACGAAGTTTTGGTCCTATTTACCGGACACAAGAAATTTGTGATATCAAATTAATTGATTACTTTTTCTATGCCGTAGCACATTAAAATCAAAAATTATTGTAAGACTTTTGATTTATATACGAAGGGGAAACGTCAATTTTATTTTTAAGAATAAAGTGATATTAGCTACTTCATGTTATCTTTATTAATTTCTAAAAAGTTTGTTTCGTATTCGACAACCGGGTGGGGCACGGTAACTGGTACCTTTACCCTAATTATTCTAATAAATGTTTTGTTCTTCCTTTATTTCTAACTATATTGTTTACATCATATGTCGATTCTACTGCGAAAAATTCCACAAAATTCGAATAAAACATTTTAATATATGATACGATAAAAAAGGGTTCAGAACTTTAAATGACGTAAAAATTTGGCAACATTTTCAGACCTGAACATACTGTGAAACTGGAGCCATCATGAAAACAAATTAGTTTGGAATAATTTGGAGACGATGCAACGCCAATATTTCCTGCAATATGGTTAGATTTTAAGTTCCGCGTTACTTTGCGAGAGTCTTCGGAGATCCCGAACGGTGCCTGCAACGTTCCTGTATTTTCAAATTTATGTTGGGACCCGCGTCGCTTATAAAAGTTTTCTTTCACGGGGAACAGAGTGGATTTCTAAAATTGAATATGCATTTGGCATATTGTCAGCGCCCGGCGCTGCGAACGGAGACGGGGCTGGGAAGAGTTAGGCCACCGGCAGGAGAAGAGAAAAGAAGGGTGAAGCAACCTCAAAACGAACCATGGGGAATTCAAGTTTCTGAGAAAAATCTCAAGTACATATCGGGAAATGGTAACACGCCCACATGTTGTCTACTGAAATAGATAATTTCAAAAACCTGTGGCTATTGTAAAATACAACGACAAAGTCTATTTAATCAGGGACTCAATAAATAATTTAGAAGGACCTATTTAATCAGGGACATATCATTTGCAAGAAATGGAGATGGACCAGAATATTTTTTCAATCATTTTCCAGCATTTTTTAAGTCTCCTAGGGGTAAAATAAAATAAATAATTTAAAAGAACCTATTTATAATCAGAGACATATTATTATTGCAAAAAATGGAGATGGACCAGAATATTCTTTGATGAGCAACATGAGATGTACTAGAATGATTTTCTAGCATTTTTTAAGTCTTGTAGGGGTAAAACAAAATAAACAATTTGAAAGACTTATTTGATCAGGGACATATCGTTTGCAAAAAATGGAGATAGACCAGAATATTCTTTGATGAAGTAAACATGAGATGTACTAGAATGATTTTCCAGCATTTTTAAGTCTTCTAGGGGTAAAATAAAATAAATAATTGAAAAGGACCTTATTTAATCAGTGGATTTAATCAGCGGATCTTTGTGCAAAATAAAAATTTTCTACCTGAATTGCAATAAACTGAAGTGGAATAGAAATTTATCTCCTTTGTTAATAAGTTTAACACATTAAACTCATCTTTCTCATAAATGCATAAAATCTGCTGTCCATTAATCAGGGACATGTCTAGAAATATACCTGACCGTTTTTTCAAGTTTTTCAGGGCGGCATGGTTTCGCATAAGCAGAATATAAATTTCCATTAAAGCGGAATAACTAAAAGTAGCGGGACGCCTATATCTAAAAGGAAAATATTCTGGCCGTCACTCGATTTTCCTCGGTCGTGTCCGAATTTTTAAGAGGAACGTTCCATAAAAATTTATGGATACTTTGTGGATGTCAGTGTTGGTGATTTCCGTCGTCCTAGAATTTTTTTCGAACGCTTAAAATTCCGTTTTCGACGATGAACCGCGGAACACAGCGAAGTAAGCTACTTTAAAAATATACAAGCAAAGGTACAACGCGGGTGTATTAATTAATCAGAAACTTAAATGGGTAAACACCGAAGATATTACTTCTTCAATTTCAGTTTGCAGGAGTCTAACAGGGTTGATCGTTTTCCATTGTTTCAACTTGCTTTCAGAAATGCAACCACTAAGTCGCGGCTCAACATAATAATCTGATTGCAAGGACAAAGATTTCTGCAGACGTATTGATGTATCATTATTTAATTACCTTATAGATTGAAAAATGACAAAAGTGAAATATAATAGACATTTTTGGACGGGAATATAGTAAATTGATGATAATGTACCGAGGAATCTTTCTAATGTTTCATATTGTATTTCACCGACTGATTTTTGCTGTGACTATATAAAATTTGTAGTCTGTTCATGATCTATCTTTTGGACACGTTAACACTAAACCTAGCACGATGGGTCGAATGAACCATTTTAGTTTTTTTATTTGACAATTATTGAAATTGTAAAGGTGTTTTCATGGGAATTTATTGAATATATTTTTTGACTCCAGTATATATTATAGTAAAAATCGCACAAAATATAAATAAATTTAATCTTGTTACTTTCATAATACATTACTATACACATCACTAAAATTACCCAAAATTCTGAACAGACAAAGAGGAATTACACGACGAACATAAATACTGGAATTCGCTGGCAGGGCCGATCGGCCATTTTGATCCGAGCGGGCCGCTCACGAAGATGGATCCAGCGAGGTCGGGGCGCAGATTCTGGCGTTGATTTTTTCGTCTGGCCGAGGAACAACGCGAGCGTTCTGTAGAGCGTGATCTAGCCGGGCGAATACGACTACGGACGATATATCAAATTTCCTTCTAATAAGAGCGTCGAGGCTCGTGCAATACGTCGCGCGTCGTGAAAGTGTCCAATATGGTGACACTCGGAGAACGACACCTGAGAAACGAGGGACGCCGCTAAGTTAAAGCGCCGCGTAATCCGTGGGGTTTAGCGTGAGAAAACTCGAGATATCCCGTTTTCTTCGGCCCTGCGTGTAGAAGAAGCTGGGCGTCGACACTACCACCGACGTCATCCGGCAACCTGACCGTTCGGGATCGGCTTCGGTCACCGCCTCACCCTATACTCTATCCTGCCCAACACCTTTCAACTGTACCTTTTCCCCTCCGCGGCGAGATCAGCTTATGAGAAATCCCTCCTGCCGCGTACTAACATTACGGTTCAGTTCTCGCTCGGCCGAGCAACTCCCTAGAGTTGTCTATTAAATACCTAATATCAACTCATGCTAGCTCCACCTGCGAACTCTCTCTCCATGTCCGTCGGCCTCGTCGTTCTCTTCTATTCCCTTTGTCTACACCGATTCGGCTCTCTTTCGCCCCTTCTTCATCGCCGATTCGCAACGACGCACAGCGTTGCGATCAATGCTAATTAGCTGGACAAAACTGGTGCTAGTCATATGAAGCAATGTCTAGACAGCAAGGATATTAACATTTCTCTGTAGGTAAACTCCCAAAGTCTTTTTTGTCGACAGACTGTGTAAGCATCTTGAATTCATGTTTCCCTACATTTCGTAAGGAGGTCCGTAAAAGCTCTTACGTCTAATTAATATCAATCGATATATTTAAAATACGTTTTGTATACTTACTTTTCTATATTCATAAAGTATATTTTTATAATCGAAACTAACGGCAAAAGTACGTTTTATTGTCTCAATTAATTCAACAAGCTTACAGTAGACAATAAACGCCAATAAACGGAAAAATTTTTGTTGGTAGTATTAGAGCAGACTTTAAACTTTCTTTCCATGTAAAAAATTTTTATATTTTTAGTGACTAGTGATCGCTATTTCACGATCTGAGTTTATAGGAGCTTGGAGGAATTTTCGGAAAGACAATCATCTTAATGGATTGTATAAACATGTTTTGGAGAAATCGTGTATAGATACGTTATGTGAAGAAGCAGAAGAAATCTATACGAGTAAATATTTCCAATATTTGCACACTTTTAGTAGTCATAAAGAAGGTTTTGTCCAGCTAGTACCTCGAATCGCAGCACTGTGCGACGCGACGCCTCGCCCCCACGAAGCTCCAGTTACCCCTTAGCAATTCCTCCGACGCGGTTCTGCCACCCGCTCCCGGCCTCCCATAGCGGCGCGCCGTTCTCGAAACCTAATCCAAAACGTGCCGAACACCGTCCACATTATCATTCTTGTAGCAGACAACCGAAAGTTTGTTCCGACCCGTCCTCTTTCGACACCCGGCCCCCGCCGAGGCTTCGGCGTCGTTTGTTCCCCGCGCTATCTAACGACTGGAGGGTTGGAGGACGAGGAACGCACCGGAGAGACGCGAGCAACGTCTCATCCAGCACTAATGTTATACGAGTTTCGAGCACTTTACACGCTAATCTCTGGCGCGGGAGTTGGCTCCCCCGCGGAACATATCTCTCTCTCTCTCTCTCTCTTTGCATATCTGTTTAGAGAGTGACGGCACCGGCCGGTTATCTTACTCGCCAGATACACCATGCGAAAACGGCCGAGCAAAAGTGACGATCGTCCCAACTATTTCTACACTCCTCCATGATCCTGTAAGAAACTATTAGGTTGGAAAGTTCTGTCGTATTTGAAATAAGGTATTTTCGCTTGTAAATCACAAACATGTTGCTAATGAGTGATTGGGAAACACGAATTAACAAGTTATCTGAAAGAAATTGTATCATTGAATAATATTGAACATACATTTTTTTTATAAATTGATTCGAATGTTTTCTTTAAAATACGACAGAACTCTCCCTCCAACCTAATATATGTTCAACATCATACAAATCTCATGTTTCTATTATTTTTTCGTATTAATGCAATTTGAATCTCGAGGAAGAGATTATTTTGCAGAACTGTACAGACGTTTCAATACACATTTTGATACTTTATATAATCAGTGCAGATTATAAATCATCGTGTGCCTACTACACGAGCAGTTTCAAGATGTACTCTTCTCTTAAATCTTTAACTCACAGTCATTCAGAAACGAGTAGGTCAGTTTACATGTCTCTACCATAGGTCTGTAGAGTAGGACATTTCGAAACAAATAGCATCGTTTTATATGACAATAAAATTGTACACATTGATTAGGTTAAAGGTACACATTGAGGCTTAAATTTCAATATTAGGAGTTTATGAGCGACGTATTACAATTGTTCTGTAATACATTTTATTTCCTGAGAAAACACGACGACGTATTTAAATTGAAAAGAATAGCGGAATCGGAGCCGGTTTATCTTAGATTTCCCATGTAAATTATCGTAGACGGTTGAACGAACTCCCGATCGTCCGAGGGGATGTTGCAAAATCGTCGGTAGGTCCTCGAACTTTTTCCGTCCATCCGCGATGACGTCGGATGCTGTTGCGTCGAAGTTCCGATCATTCATATAACATGAGTCTCCATCAGGCGGAAATCCATAAATTTTCAAGCAGCAAATGGCACGTCCTCATTTTCTTCGGCAGCCAGAAACATTCCACGTCGGAACGGGCGGAGAGCGGGTGATCGATAAAAAATAATTACGACCATCCAGTGCTTGATTTCCGACAGGCAAATAAGAGAGCAGTTTCGCCTGTCGACGTTAAGGATCATTCATCTTTTCTTCGTCAAAGGAGGCCTTCGGTGAGTGCATAGTAAACGAATCTCCTCTATTCATTATATATCGCTCTTACTTTGTGAGAATTTCCAATCATGCAGCTGGGAGCGCGGTCTGACCTGTCGTTCTTGTAATTTCGAACGTCAATGGGAATACATTGGGAACCCCGTATGGCAGTCGGAAGATACACGGAGAAAGATCGAATAATCGTTCAATATTCGGAAGCCCGAAAATCTGAACGAAATTCATAGCTCTGTTTTATTTTATGCGTTCACGACAAAAATAAGTAGGTGTAATTTAAAATAGTGAAAACGTTTCAGGATTTTCAGTACACTGTTATATTATTTTCAACTGATTAAACATATTGACTGTGGGCACCACTAAAAATTACTGTACTATTGTTCAAAATATTGTTCACAATATTAAATATATATAATAAGGTTTAAGTATTGTATAAGGTATTATGTCAATTTCATTCTCATCTATAAAATTAAAAAGTTATGTTGTAAAATGGAATTATTCTAGGTCGGAAGAAATGTTTAATTTTCGAGTTAAAATAGCTTTAAAAAAAGAAAGTTTAAATACTGCATAATGTGTGTACGATACTACCACAATTTTTACAAATTGAAATTTTTAAAGCAGTAATGAATATTCAGTTCAATGTTTGCGTTAAATTATCAATGGATTACAAATTTGTTTTATTGTCTTCTAGCTATTTAGGATTATATAAAGCATAAATTGTATTACAGCAGTGGTCAAATACGAACCTTTATACTTTACGATGGTATGTAACAGTTTAAACAAACATAAATCAAATGAAATTTTACTTTTTAGTGAATCTAAATGAAAATGCCAATACTTTATATAATAAACTAGTCTACATATTGTAGTGTAGTCTAGAAATATTAACGATGGACTGAAAAATAATATAATTTTGACAACTTGCAATTTAAAATATATCTAATGAAATATACCCTTTAAAAATATGAAGGGTTGAAACATGCCAGAAAGAGATTCGTGACGCCATCTAACGGCACAGCATCGAAACATAATGCTCGAAAGAAATTACAGGGATCTGAATTGTACTTGTACTCTCAACTGTCGCTTACTAATTAATGATGTGATTAATATTAATCTATATTTATTCAATTGTACGTAGACAGCGGAACTTTATATAAATCTCAATTTCAGTATGACAAAAAGGAGTAAAATGTTCCACAAATCTAAAAATACTGTTTTATTATTTTGAACTTATTGAAACTATTAAAATACGGAATAAATGTATCTCATACACGATTTCTATTGTGTACTATTTTACGAAAATTACAAAGAGAAAAAATTATTCTATTGATCAGAACATCTCTTATAGTAGAAATTAAAAAATATAACATTAATTTATATTAATGGGTTTCTATCAAGATATTCTTCGTCTAACGATAAGTTCTCGCAAGGAATTTCTGGAGCTTAAAATATCGAATTACTAATTACAATTTAAAATGTTTCAAATCAATTTAGAACTTTATTAGTCTGTTTAATAAAATCATGTGTTCTCGTACGCATTAGTTGGCACTTTTAGGATGAAATCATGACTTCAGACTATTTTTTCCCGGAATTCCAACAACAGTTTCCGTTAATTTAAAAAATCCACAAAAATCTGGAAACCGATTATCGAACGAACCGAACGCGTGCGTTAAAATCGAATCAGCTCTCGAAGTAGCGGAACATAACTTCGAAAACTAATCTCGGTTGGCGGTGTTGAAGGAAGGTATTAAAGCGATTAGTATTGTTAAACTAATACACAAACGGAGGGCTAATCTACAGGCTGCGTCTAGGCAGCAACTTCCCTCATTATATCGTTCGCTTAACTCTAGATTACGACAACAAGCAGCGTAATCAGGCGAAAAATCACGCGATACGGATTACATAGAATGATAAACGCGCGAGCGTATTAACAAAATCAGGATATCATGCATATCTATAGATGAAGCTTTCTATGTGTCTACAGTCTAGTGTCTAGTGTCTGCCGATGATACCTTCCGGGCAATAATAAAACTTTCTGTGCTGGAGGACCGGTGTTCCGCTCACGGAGAGCCGCAGAAGACGCGAGTCAGTGTGTGGGAAGAGAAAAGAGGGATGGAGGAGATCAGCAGACAAAGAGAGGGAGAGAGAGAGAGAGTTAGAGGGTTTGTAGATGGGGGAGGTGAGTACAAGAGTCGTGCAAATACGGAAGGGAAACGGATTTCTGTGGTAGGAGTGCTTCGGGCAAGGAGATCCTTGATGTACGAGACGTTTGTTTCGCAAGTCGGGCAACGACAGTTCAACCCCGTAAAGGGAAGCTAAGATCGAACCAGCTCCGTGCACTTTGCGCTGTATGTGCGATAAATCCGTCAGGCTTTCGATAAAGAATAAGAATCGCGTTCTGTCGTGCGCTGGAAACCCAAGAAACTGACAGAATATGCTCAGTTTGCCACACGATACCACGAATTACACCGTTCTCGAATTTCTATTTTAGAGGGAGGCTGTTGGAGACTGTTGCTCAAACTTTGCCAAGACTGTTGTGTCGTGCATCTTGCACAGCGACAAAAACAAACAATAATCACGTTTCATCGCGTTCCTGTCGCGTGTGGTAAATTATTAGGAAACTATTACAGGGCGCCTTGCGTCCTATCAGAAGTTAGAAAGTAGAAAGAATATTATTAAAATTAATGTGTAATTGTAAATTAAAACATTCCTGAAAAGTCTATTATTTTTCATCTCTTTGGATTTTCTCGTATGTGTACACATGGAAAATCAAGTTTATAACGAAGCCTCTACTGCACCAGAAAATATGAAAGCAAGAGTCTAACATGCATGCACTACTGTTCCTCCAACTATGAAAGAACATGCAAGGTCATCATTCATGTGGCGTGTACGAAAATATCTTGGAAATAATGGAGATTATAGCGAATATTTCGTGTAAAACATCGAAACGTTCAATTTCTTAGTTTCCCTCGAATTATCATAAATTTCGGGCCCAGGGTTCAGGGTTTTATTATCATAAATTTGTGCCCATAATTATGAAAGTGTTTCGAGATATTTAAGGGGAAAGGATATTCAAACTAAATGAATTCCACGTTGAATTAATTCAGTTTATGGTACATTCATAATTATGGGTACAATTATTCACAATAAATAACAAATGTTTAAAACGTATTTCTCTATTCAGAACTCGTCGTTATCTAAACAAGTTTTTCCTCGCAAAGAAATAGTGGAACCGCAGGATCTAAGAAACAGCACGGACCCGAGAGCATTTCTTAGATCGAGACTTTATTGTATCTCGAAAACTGCTTAAAAAAAATTGACGAATAAATCTTTGAGTGTCCTCAACGTTATGATTATGAAAAAGATCCGTCGTCCAAGGGTTGAAGTGCACAAGTCGGAATTTTACGAATATAAAAATACGGTGATAGGACAATCAGTGCGATAGAAATGCGCGTCCGGAGGACTCTCATAATCCATTTAACGGTGGGGCAAGTTTACTAGACATGCTTCGGATCTGATGAAATTACATTCCGCGCACAATGCCGGAAGAATCTTGATTAAAGTCGCGTCAATTCAGTCCGCCAAATATTTCTCGGGGGGCGGACGCAATATTTGCGCTGCGAGTACAATAAATACTAGGGTACGATTGCGAGCGACTCGGCTCGGTTCGAAATTACTAAGCGGGCACATGAAAATATTCAACGGCGACTGCTGACGATGATATGGAAATCGCTCGCGGATCTCCGAAGGCGTGAAAGGACTGCGTTTTGCGAGCGGTGTCGTCGGCCAGCGATACAGGTCGACCAAAAGTCCCGGAACGATCGATTATCCCAAAATAATCTTTCTTCTTCATTAATCTTATATGTTCATATCTTCGCAAGAAAATGAGCATTGGTAAGAAAGCTCGGGCACGTGTCTGCTTATTGAAGTGAAAACATCTTTAACATCTGAACAGAGTCGAGTAAATATGTATGTTATTAATTACCTTTAAACCGAAATAAAAGTCTACGTTGGTTTTGTTAGTGTACAACTATTGCAGAACATAAAGGTATAGAATAGATATGAAGTTTCTCCTGTTTTAGGAAATTGCGACCTACAAAAAGAGAGGTTCTAATTATTGATACTGTAAATTAAATCGTAGTGCAAGGGATTAAACGTATACAATTTTTGTTCATCGTGTACACAAATTTTGATACGCAGTGAATGAGTCTGATCCGTCACGCTCCGAGATGAAACGCTTTTCGATAGAACTATGTTATAAAAATGTTTTCACTCGGGTCGCGCGGTGTTATGCGCACAGTATTGTTTATTGTATTTTTGCCTCTAGAATCGGCACAAAAAGTTTCATTAAGATCGACGACCCGATAGATGGGACGTCTCATTGTTGGCTGAATCGCCCTGTACGTATTGTAACAAAGGGAGTGCGGGCGGAATAATGGGGGAGGAAGATAAATAAGACGTCGGTGAAATAAAACCGCGCCGCGATTTGACCGAGGGGACGTAGGGGGGCCGAAAGAAAAGCGGTGTAGCGGTGTGTAATAAGGTGCATCGTGCAAGCAGAATAAAACGATCATCAATTACCTCGTGGGAGGTCGGTGTAAAATGGCTCCGTCCTCGCGAAACGTCAAGTTGCAGAATATTATTCAGAGCATTAGGCGTGCTCTCGACCGAGAAGAATTTCCATAAAACAACTATCTGCCATCTAAGACGGCCGTGGCCGCCATCCCCTTGGCTCTCACACCCCCACCCCGCACCCACTGCACTCGTCCTCTTGTCTTTTCTATTACTTTCGCCCGTTTCTCCGCGCTGCTTTCAACTTTCTCCGGTTTCTGTCTCGCTCGGGAAAATAGTTTTCTCCCTTTTTTACTAGCCGGCAACACGGGCTCATCTTCCTTTTTCCATGAGACGGGGAGAACAGCGCAGAAAGGATACATCGTCGCCAACGGTTGTTACAACGCCGTTTACGATCGCCTTAAACACGTAAGCGCCATCCACGCTGGCCCACGGAAACGCTTCCTTCTGAATACGTACTTACATCGACGTGTTTACAAGCGATGCACGGGAATCACGTAATACGTGCGGGTTTTTACGGGCGGGTTTGTTGTTTTCAATGGTCCCGCCGCTCCGGTCAAATATATTTTAGTGCCCCATTATATGGACGTGTGCTGGCCCGTAACAGGTGGTATCTGCGCAGCCACTACGACCCCTGCGCAAAAAGACGAATCGACGAAATTGCGACACAGCTACACCAACTATTCCCAAAAACCTCCAAACATCCCATAGAAACTTCTTGATGACCCTCCGCTTCTCAGCTGGGCCATTCTTCAACCTTTTAACATGATTTTACCATGATTAATATTTATTGTACAACGTCAAGGTCGCGCAAGGTCACAAATGGAAGAAACATTTTTAATATTACATAAAGATATTGTTTACCATTCACCGTCCATTGAATATTTACTGTAGCCTCGTCAATAAATAATATACTTGTAAATATATTGGCAGGTCAAAGTATTTTGTCCATTTCTGACCTTGTGTGAAATTGAAGGTCACCTTCATTTTTAAAAAAACACGTGGGATTGCATTTCACAAATTTAATGTCATCTTCATTTCTAAAAAAATACATATCACTGCATTTAAAAAATTGAAGGTAACCTTCATTTCTAAAATAATACATGGCACTCCATTTAAAAAATTGAAGGTCACCTTCATTTCTAAAATAATACATAGCACTCCATTTAAAAAATTGAAGGTCACCTTCATTTCCAAAATAAATACATAGCACTCCATTTAAAAAATTGAAGGTCATTTTCATTCCTAGAATAATACATGGGATTCCATTTTAATAAAATTGAAGATCATCTTCATTTCTAAAATAATAATGCAGACAGAAAAAGATTAGAGACACCATTGCATTGCTTGCAGAAAACAGTATACATATGTTTCCTCTTTCATTTCTGAAGTCACATCATTAACATCTGTGAATGCATTTTAATAGTTCATTGTTTAATATACTTTTGCATGTCGTAGGTTCTCACAAACATTTAATTACGCAAATGGTATAATAATTCACTATAATATATGTTACATTATAGTCTACAGTTTGTCCCTTTATGCCTCGTTTTAAAGCGAAGTGGTTTAAGAACCTCATTTTATAACTCCCCTGCGCAGTGAGAAAAACGTGAGGAGTGTCTATGTATAGCACGCGAACTAGGTTAATTAACGTATTTCTTATTGCCCTACGTAAAAACCTGTTGAAAATGCTAATAAGAAAGTTATGAAGGCAATGCAAAATGTCGCTACCAACTACGAGACCAATTACACGGATACATTTAAATAATTTAATTACATCTAGCTATTGGAACCTATTATTCATTTAATGTTTTCCTCCGGCAGTGATAAACTGATTGCTATTAAGCTATTTTACTCAAGATCTTCGTCAAAGCTGCTAGTTCTTTTTCAATTTTTATAACTAATGAGTTCGTCGATTTCAAACAATAACCGTTATTATTGCAATTCTATATTTGTTGTCGAACTATTTACACGTGTGCTCGTATAATGAAAGTGATTTCAATGGACAAAAACATACAATTATGACAAATATCATTTCGGCAACACGATATGCCAATTAATTATTCACGACTCTATCAAAACAAATGAAATACGCAACAAATAAATGATTCGATATTGTGTACGATAGGGATCATGTCATTTGCGCAACGATACGTCCGTTAATTAGATGTTATAAAAGCGTTCACTTCTTCATGTTCTTTCTGCGGATATATTTTATCCAACAATCCTTGATTGATCCAGAAATTTTTGCCTTTCTCCTCTGTAATCTATCAGATTTGCGTGAGAAAATGCCAAAAATCCAACTTTCAACCTAGGAGATCAGTAGTTTGAAAGTTATGAGTGTTTAAAGTTGCTCATCGCTGCATCGATTCAAAAAAAAAGAAACTGAATTGAATGTTATTTCTTCCCTTAATAATTTTAATATAAGAGAAACCATATATTGACATCTTCAATTCTTGAAATTTTGCAACAATTTTGGATTTCATCCACTCAATTGTCCTATAAATGCATAAAGATCCGCAGTCTACTCGTAACTTTTGAACTACTGATTTCCTAGAGTTGGAACTTGGATTTTTGGCATTGTCTCGCCTAAATCTGCTGGATTACATAGGAGAAAGGCAAAAATTTCCGGTTACTCAAGGTACAGTGCAGCTCCTCCATTTACAACAAATGACTACTCCACATTTGATAATACAAGAGAGGCACACACGTGTATTGCGATTCGGTCAATTCACCAGCGAGCCACAATCAAAAAGTGCGTATTATGAGGATGAGCACTGTTACATCGATCCCCTAACTGTAAAATATTGATGCGGTCTACAGGTCCCCGACAAGGTGCATTCGTTCGTGCTCGAAACGCACAGTCCGGCGAGGGAGCGCAGGGATTAGAATTAATTCAGGACATTGTCTGCGTTTCCGTCAGGTTTGTAATTCTGCCCGGAAAAGCTGTCGATAATCGTTCCATCTATCTGACCCGCTTGCAGGCGCTTACGCATCTCTTCTCTGACAATGTGTCCCCATGTTCGTCCAGAACAGTTTGTACGCTGACAGGCTGTTATCCATAAGCATGTTGGCCTAACGGGCAGAGTAATTTAATTTTGCACGGCTCGTATCATCCACCGACTAGACCGCTAATGCCATCCGCTGGCTGGTTGTATTTTTAATGAGCTCGAATCTGAGCCCGTTAAGTTGAAATCTCGCGTAATCGCCGATTTTCGGTATCGTGCTTCGCCCTCACGGCGATCAAGCTAACGCGAATGGACGGCCGTTTGAACGTGCTACCCGAATCTAATATGTATTTATATTAATCTCGTTATTACCGTTATTAGTACTCGATTAGTCGTTCACTATACAGTGGACAGTTCAAGAAAGAAAGTTTAACGACGGACCATTCTTGCAATTGTATCGTTGATAATTTTTGGACTGGTTTCACTGCTTTGTTTATCAATTTTTTGAAACACGTATTTCAGAAATACTGCACATTTCATTTAATTACTAGAAATTGAATAATTCAATAACGACTTTTATATTCTGGGTCATAATTCACCTTTCCCTACACCCTTTCTCCAAAGGACCTAATCCAGATTTAACCACAATTTGAATCCTTCCAACAAAAATTGAAATACTTACTCATTTTGTACGAATTTTGGTTAGGTCTGGGTTAGTTTTTGAGAGAGGGCGTGCAGGAGGGAAAATTTGGTCATTGGGAAAAGGTGGAATTTGCCATAGTCATCAATTTTCTGCAAGTATCCCACAAACCAAGGCCGTCCGGCGATAATATGTATAGTAGGGGTGAGGAACAGTTATGGCTTCCATCCCCACTCTTCTCTCCGGCTTGGGAAAGGTAGAAGAAAGGGGAACATGCCTATCATTCTGATTAGAGCTGGGTAAAACAGTATTCTAAATAGTAAATAATCCTATTTACTTTAAAGTATGCGTACAACTTTAAAAATAAAATATTTTATTTTAACGATATTGCAAATATTTGTATTTTCTCTTTATTTTCAACTTCAATTTTCAATGGCTCGAATTCAATTTACGATTGTAAATAGAAATATTTTATTTTGTGGATTCAGGTTGTTAAAATAGAATTATTTTATTTTCGAAATTTCGAAATATTTTATTTTAACAATATTGCAAATATTTGTATTTTCTCTTTATTTTCAACTTCAATTTTCAATGGCTCGAATTCAATTTACGATTGTAAATAGAAATATTTTATTTTGTGGGTTCAGGTTGTTAAAATAGAATTATTTTATTTTCGAAATTGTGTATCCTATTTAAAATACTATTTTCTTTAAGCAAAGTAAAATCTAATATATCAAGTAGTATTTGAAATATTTTTCTCTGGGTCCCGGTGGAAGTTCGTCGCCCCTGATGTATACAAGAAAGTTATTCAGAATGATGACCGCGATAACATATTTCAGGGTCATTATCAAATTCAAGACCAAAATAGACATTGTAAAAAGTGAAATTTAACTCACGAAGGACTGAAGACAAGAGAGTTTCATGATTGGATTAGCACTGTCACCAATCCTGTTACAAATGTACAGCTGTTGAGAACCGGCGCAGCGTAGAAAATGAAACGCAGGAGCTTTCGTGCGTCCATTTGATTGCAAATATCTAAATTTCCATGGAGCCCGTGCAGTCTGCTTGTCACACAAATAAATTCTACTTATACTGTCGTCGCGGTGAGCAAGCACGATGCTCGTTTACGAACGGAATTCGTAAGACACAGGTCCGATATGGATCGAGAGTCTCGAATTTGAACCCTCGAAAAATTCAATAGCCTGGCTCGATACTCGGCTGGGAGGAACATTACGGGCCGGTATCCTCGATCGGAATGAAGAATAAGGAAATGCAAATTTCTCGGGGATCGAGAAGAGCTAACCGGCTCGCATTCGGCAATATGTTGGTGCGCGGTGGAGGAAAAACGGATGGGAGGGGTTAGACAATTTATCCCATGGGTATCACGGGCAAGACTCGCGATTTAGAACGAGAGATCGAAAGGTTCCCGTGGATGGGCGGGTGCACCTTGTGTTTCCGCAAACGAGGCGAAAAGGGACGGAGACCCTTTCCCTTCTGATGTACTATGCAACCGTTATTCCAACGAGGGTCGAACGGAAAATTCAAATATGTATTTTAACGCGTCGACCTTCTCGAGAGGTGTGTAATCCATTTACTTTATGAATCCTGCGCGTGAAATCCTTCGGAACACACGCGGCCTCGTCCGCGGCCGCTGAAATTGAATTGTAAATCTAAACATGCATAAGCACGCGCCGGGCTTCTCCGGATTGCAGTAATGCTCGCGCTTTTCCACTATAAATTCCGAAGAAAAAGGCGACGAGACTGGAAAGGATAAATATCGGCCGCGGCACAGCTGGGGATATTAGATCAATCCACTCTCTCTCTTTCTCCTTATGAAATATTAGCTTCTGTAATACACCCTGTGACAATGCTACAGCACATATAACAAAATGAATTAACACTAACCCTATCGAAACTTTTCTACAGGACGTACGAGTTGCTTTTACGAATGTGAAACAGATGTAGATTAAAAATCCGCCTAAAATATGCGGCAACCCGCCCAACAGAGCTGCATGTTGCGTGCAGCAAAGAGGCGTGCACCTTTGTCAGTCCGGTTGCCGCATTTTAGGCGGACTTTTAATTCTTAACAACTAGAAAATAAAATCGAAATCGCACTTTTCCATTCTTCAATTTCGTCTTACATTGTCATGGAGAACTTTCAGAAACTGAAATTTCGTGCCACCTCATTTCTTATCATATTCTCCTAATATGAAATTCAACTTGCGATGTATTCGAAAAATTTTCGGCAGCCTGGCTTGACGTTGAGTTGTACTATTGAATTTTCGTGCCTGAGTTTTTAGAAAATTCGATTCTGAAGATTTTCGAAAAATTTTCGGCCGTCTGGCTTGACCTCCTTCGATGTCATATTCTCCTAATACGAAGTTCGATTTTCGAGGTATTAGAAAAGTTTCGAAAAATTTTCGGCCGTCTGGCTTAACGTTGAGTTGTACTACTGAATTTCCGACGTCTGGCTTGGCGTTGAGTTGTACTACTGAATTACTACTGAATTGCCTTACATTTTCATGGAGAATCACCTCTTAAATTTAAGAGAGTCGAAATATTACTGCGATTCACTGCGTATATGATATAAAAAATTGGTTATATGTGTTTATATTAGATATGGGTTTATATTAGGTTATAATAGAATCTCTTGAAGATTTCAAGGGTGTTTGACTATACTTTTTGTTCTTGAAGAAGGCTCCACGAGGATATCGCTCAAAGGGCGATGCTCTTATGGGTCAAGCCTTTTACTCGAAGGAGGTTTTCGTGGAAATAATTAAAAATACTGGGTCCTTTGTGGGGTTCGTACCCTTTAATTACTGTAACATCGTATAAATATCAATTTGGCCGGGAGCGTTTCATACTGGAGAAACTGGCTCGCGAGATAAATATAGAAACAACAGCAGGAGCCGTCAGTGTAAAATTAAATTAGCGAGCCTTCGGCAAAATGTGAAAACAGTGTTCCCGGTAAAAATAACAGGTTTTGAAAGGCTTTCCGCCGTGCACTTTACATCGTCCGGCGAACTGTATGTACCTTTAGCAATATGGATCCGCTACTAGATCCTCGTATATCAGCTTTGCGATAATACGATCAAAGGATAACTTGGCGAAACATGTTCGTCCCGGAGACACTTCGCTCCTATTGCAAAGAGTGCGGCATAAAAATCAAAATTACCTTCTCCCTATTATCTTTTGTCGTTCGCCGAGCTGTCGGCCCTGCACGCAATTATTTCCGAGAATAAATTAACTCGCAGCAGAAACGTCCAACCTGTTAAAGAGATAAGTCTAAAACCGGTTCCTTCAATCCTTTCGTTGAAGAATTTTGCTGCAAAAGATAAGTTTTCTCAGCAGAGCAGCTTTCAAATGTTTTTCTACATCCAGATCGAATTTTAATCACAAGCGAACATATCATCTTCTTCTCAGCTTAATTGGTAATCGTATCAATGTTCAAATTTTTACAAAAATTTCTCATTTTCGTTTTCCTTAATACAGTTTTATTATTTCTCACTAATTCGAAATTGATACTTCTCCAAATTCAAAAGTATTCATTTAAGAATCACAGGTGAACACATCTTCTTCTAAGCTTACTTGGTAATCGTATCAACGTTCAAATTTTTGTAAATCAAATTCTTCCTTCTCTATACCTCCAACACTTCCCCATTTTCGTTTCTCTTGACACAGTTTTATTATTTTTCACTAATTCCAAATTGATACTTTTCCAAATTTAAAAGTATTCATTCAAGATTTGAATTTATTATTTAACTAGAAATATTGGCATTTTCACTTGAATCACGCTAAAGTTCGACATCGTCAGTGATCATGCTATGATTTTTGAAATCCCATGTTCCAAAGGAAAATACTAGACGAAATGAAAAATTTTATATACATTTCATTCACTTTTTAAATAAGGGGCTACCTAAATGGAACCCCTAAACATGCAAGTGGATCAATCAATATTATCAAAACTGAGATCAAAACTAAAGACAGGTTCAAACCATTGCAACAATTATCGAAAAATATTTTGTGATTTTGTGATACTTTGTCCGAGGATTGCAGCAACAAGATAGAGCGATAAAACTTTTTGGAGAATCGTGGATGGAGGTGTTAGCCACATGCTGTAATGATGCACTTTATCCGCCAAAGTTGTCTTTATGGTCCCGCTGGATTTACTATCTCCCTATATCATTACCTTGAAGCGTATTGATCTTCAGGGAGCTAATTTTACGAGTCTGTTGTGCCGTGGTCGTCAAGTGTATCGCGTTATTCCTCGAACCATGAATTTGGTAGGTGAAAATAACTTAACAATGAATCAATAAGTAGATTATAATATTTGTAATGATCGTTGAACGAACACCACGTATTTACCAGCACACCTTAAGGTGGAAAGGATCGTTTGTTTACGAAGCTTCTATCGCTCGACGGAGGTGCCTTTGTTATCACAGCTTCTTTCGTTCCATAACCGTCCGAAGGGATTCGTGCCGATGATGTACGACCTGGCTTATGGAGAAAAGCCCTTTTTTCCCCTCGTTACTCGAAAGTGCTCTGCCAAGTTCCATAATAATTCTTTCCCAAATATCGTTATTGTAGCTCTTGGTCTTCTCGTTGGACTTCGATCCCGGGATTCCTACAGGAGTCGAGAATTAAATGAAATATGCAAAGGAACAAAGAGAGACCAGAATGTTTATGTAAGAAATCTGCGTTTCCTGATCTTCTCTTTTTCCCTATTCTACGTTCATATCAGCTTCAATTTAACCAAAACTTCCGCCAATCCGATTTAATCAAATGTATCTAATCAATTGATTTTATACGCGAGGATCTTCAAGAACCATTTATGTGTTCCCTATCGCTTATCACTAGACAGTGGATCTTTATGTAAAATAAGAATTTTCCAGCTGAATTGCAACTAACTGGAATGAAATAAAAATGTATTTTCTTCCTTAATATGTTTAATAGATTGAGGATAAAACAACAGTATTTTTAATGTTTTTACTGTTTTAGATTAAACCTACTCATGTTTCATAAATATATAATTATTCTTTCACTTTATTGCGGTATCATGTCCATTGATATAACAGTTTAGGATTTAAAAAGTTTATAAAATGTACCACGGTCTAACAATAAATTTTGGAAAAAAATACTTTAGGAGATTCTAATCTGATTTTACTCTGTCTGTAGCACAGGATACATAGAGTGCTCACGCCGGGAGTTTCTGGTACAGTGCTGCCCCTATTTTTATCTGCCCCTATTTAATGCAGCCTATTTTTAGCCTGGAACAGATCCTGCAACATCTTTAGCCTGGATCGGAATCTACATCATCTTCAGCCTAGAACAGACCCTATATCATATTTATCCTGGATCAGAACCTACATCATCTTCAGCCTAAAATAGACCCTACATCGACTTCAGCCTAGAACAGACCCTACATCGTCTTCAGCCTGAATCAGAACCTACATCGTCTGCTGCCTGGAACACACCCTATCATCTTCAGCCTGGAACAAACCCTACATCATCTTTAGCCTGAATCAGAACCTACGTCATCTTTAGTCTGGATCAGATCCTGCAACATCTTTAGCCTGGATCGGAATCTACATCATCTTCAGCCTAGAACAGACCCTACATCGTCTTCAGCCTGGAACAGACCCTATATCATATTTATCCTGGATCAGAACCTACATCATCTTCAGCCTAAAATAGACCCTACATCGGCTTCAGCCTAGAACAGACCCTACATCGTCTTCAGCCTGAATCAGAACCTGCATCGTCTGCTGCCTGGAACACACCCTATCATCTTCAGCCTGGAACAAACCCTACATCATCTTTAGCCTGGATCAGAACCTACGTCATCTTTAGTCTGGATCAGATCCTGCAACATCTTTAGCCTGAATCGGAATCTACATCATCTTCAGTCTGGATCAGATCCAGACCCTACATCATCTTTAGTCTGGATCAGATCCTGCAACATCTTTAGCCTGGATCAGACCCTACATCATCTTTTTTAGCCAGTGAACATTCTTGCTATAAATGTTTAGAATATAACTTATGTACAATAATGTACATGTACAACATAATGGATAAATAAAGACAATGTAATCAAAACCGTATCTGAGTATATATTTATTGATCCACCAATTTCTCCTGGACGTCCGGCTTGTCGTTAAGTTGTACTACTCAAATTTGCGAAGCTTCCGAAAAATTTTCGGCTGTCTGGTTTGCCGTTTAGTTATACTACTGAAATTTCGTGCCACCTCCATCGATATTATATTCTCCTAATACAAAATTCAATTTTCGAGGTTTTCGAAACTTTTCGAGAGAAAAATTTTCGGATGTCTGGATTGACGTTGAGTTGTACTACTGAAATTTTGTGCCACCTCCTTCGATATCATATTCTCCTAATACAAAATTCAATTTTCGAGGTTTTCGGAAATTTTCGAAAAATATTCGGCCGTCTGGCTTGACGTTGAGTTGTACTACTGAAATTTTGTGCCACCTCCTTCAATGTCATATTCTCCTAATACCAAATTCAATTTTCGAGGTTTTCGGAAATTTTCGAAAAATATTCGGCTGTCTGGCTTGACGTTGAGTTGTACTACTGAAATTTTGTGCTACCTCCTTCAATGTCATATTCTCCTAATACAAAATTCGATTTTCGAGGTTTCCGAAAATTTTCGGCTTTCTACTAGGAGAATATGATATTTCAATATGATATTCTCCTGACACAGAACTTAATTTTTGTCTAGTTTGAAAAATGTCTCTATCCAAAATTTTCGAAGATGCTAATCTAATTCTACTCGAGTATTCCTGTACAGGGTGGTGAAGAAAGAACACATTAACTGTTGTAACTAATATTCGTTATTTTTCAGCAATAAAATTACAATATTAAACGTGTATCGTAGTAAGATGAGAAGAAAGTGCCTCCCGAAGTGGAATATATGCTTGTAGTAAAACTGAAGTGTATCGAGTAATCAGTTCTTGATAAAGGTGGAACGCAGCGTTTTGTTATCCATTCTCCATTCGTCGTAACTGCTGTGCCTCTGGACGTACAAGTTCGTGTTCCTGTGATGCAATTTGGTATGTCCTTCCTTGATTTCCACCTGCGAAGGAAAACGAAAGAGCGTCGCCCAAACTCAAACACATCTCGTCTGTGACTGAAGTATATGGAATATCCAGTTCTTGCTAATTCGCCTGAATCCGTGAATATCGGCAATATGGGGCGCGACTTGCAGGCAAACTTGCAAGCATCGGCGTCCGATGGTGCCACCATTCGCATTCTGAAATTTCAACACATGATTTGAATTATTTGCTAGATGGAGAAGTTACCTTATATATTAAATATGTTACCTTATAGTTATATATTAAATGCGAGATAAATATTTTTCTTACTAAAGATTGCGTGCTATAAGAAAAATAGTTTTACAGGGTTAAGAAGTTTATACTAGACACGAAGGAAAACATTTCCGTTTATTTGTTCATAATTTTTACTTGTAATTCTTGGATACAGGTGTATTATAAAAGGAAAAGTATATTATACAATCTCACAGTAATATTTCACTAAAAGAGGAAAGAATCTTATGACTTCCGCAGTTTCTGAATTTGAATGTTCCTGATCAGAAGAATCTCACTCGAGAACGATATCGCAAGAAATATCAAGTCCTATCCGAACTACGTAATTTTCTTCGTTGACAGAGCACCGGAAATAAAATTCGTGACCGATCAAAAGTCGTAATTCCTTTCGCTAGATCATCGATAAAATTCGCGGCGGACATGTGTCGATTGCCGTCTCAAATTCGTTTTTGGTCGCAATCAAACACGTGAACGATAAACCGTGATCGTTAAATCGGAAGTCTGGATTCGTAAATGTTGAAATGGAACTCGGGGAGCCGAGGAGACCGTTTTTGCAAAAATACTATTATGAAAATCTCATTTAGAAATTACTAGCAAAGAGGATCTCTGATTTTATTGTTCAACTTCCGTCCGCAGCATTTGAATACGTTGATAAAGCGATGACTTAATAGATTAAGGTAGAGAGAAATTTTGAGAAGACGATCTTGAAAAGGAGTATTTCAAATAAATAAATAAATTTGTTGTAATGTAAAGAACATGTAAATCAAATCTGACCAAATATCCAATATTTTCTAAATTTTATTATTATTCTTGTATTTTCTAATTTTTAAGATTCAAGTGGGCCAATTGTTTTCCAATTCGGCTTCTATAGCTGTCAATGATCATCCCACAATTTCTCAATCCCTTTTTCCCAACATTTCTTCAAATACAATAGTAAATGTATATATTTAATTTTACATTCAAATATTATTGTATAACATCTAGATTTAATCGAAATAAAGGAATCAAATCAAGCTGGAAGTATTCTTTATTTACAATTTTGTTGGAGATAAGTAAGTGTCCGGTGATTTATGGACGGGAGTGTAAATAGTCGGTTGGTGGGAAGGCGAAATTACATGGTTGCTCGTCCTACTCCCTGAAGGTACGGTCTGCGAAGTTTCTTCTGGGTCGTCGGTTATCACGACTCCTCCTCAAAGTCTATATATCCGTCGCCGAGGGTCATAGTGCATGGAAACACAGGCGGTGTCATGTGAACGCGATTTAAACCCCTGAAAATACTGCTTAGAGCTCGGGGCAGTTCCAATTAATCCGCCACGTTGTACGCGATATTAGTTGGATGTTGACAGTGGGCTCGATAAAATCTCTCGACAGCTTCAAGCTAGTCCACTTATTATTCATTACACTTTCAGGTGCAGCCAGTTTCACCGGCTAGAACCTGCTCCTTCCATACAGCGAACGGTGTTTGAGCTAGAAAACCTGTCGCCCGATGTGCGTGCGTAATTTGCCCGCGTACGGAGAATTTCTGCACTTCGGACAAATTCATCGCACGTGGATCTCAAAAGAAAATTTATAAAGAAAGTGTATTTTCTGTATTTTTATATATTTCAACCTCGAAAGATGTCCAATTTTCTCGAACAATGCAATTTGTTGATTTTGAATAAAACATTTTGTACGCAGTTTATTGGAAATGAATTTTTAATGTCATTAAAATTAATATCAACTACAAAAGGCAAAAAGATATATGCTTACAGTGGCCAATCAAATAATTAGAGCTCCAGTATAGAAAATCTGTATTCGTTGTTTATGTGGTAGATAATGTTCCCAAATGTACATTTGCAATTTACAAGCTGTACTTCATAAAGAAAGTAATAAATGTCCGGCGTAACAAGGCTTTCATTAAAAATTTGATGGTTTTAATATATGATCGTATGCTCTAGAGACCATCGATTATTATCCAGCATTTGAATAAATTCGTTTTACTTCGGAAACATTTTATCCGTTTTTAGAATGCAATCCATGAAGTAAGTTCGTTCGATAGAAAAAGAGCGTGGGTCACCTATCAGGGCAAACATCGATTGGAAAGTTAGCCACAGTAGAAATGGAGTTTCTTGAACCCTAAAAGTTGCTACCCGGCAAACAAAATCCTTCTCCTGGCCACTGATAACGTTTCACGTCCGAGGGATTTCGGACTAGTTCGAAATGTGTCAGTCGTAAGAAGAACATTATTTTTCGTCTTATATTCAACCTTTATCCCAATTATTCAATTATTCTCTTGCAAACAGTTTTTTTTCATAAGCACCGTTACCGGAGAATGTAAAATGCAAAATATTCTTACATTTATTCCTCCTTGATTAATTTCTCGTAAACAACAATTATCATTTAATTCTGGATAAAGCTAATTCTCCATGTGCGTGCAACATGCATAAACTGTCAGAATTAAATCATGTTATACGGGGTGTTCGATTACAGGTGGGAGAAAATGTAAGAGGTAGTTCGAAATTGCGACTTGGGCTTCATTCTTTAGTTATTAAGAACTAAAAATCCGCCTAAAATGCGGCAACCTGGCCAACAGAGGTGTACGTTGCATACGTCCCACACCTCTGTTGGTCGGGTTGCCGCATTTTAGAAAGACTTTTAATCGAAATCTGTTCGATATTTGCGAAAGCAACTGTAAATTAATCCTATGAAATGATGCAGGTGGGTCAAAATTGACCGAGGTTTGTCGCATGACGCTCGGAGGATCGGAAGCGCGAAACAATATGCCCATAATTTTCGCGGAACCGATACCATAAATTCTCGGTAGAGAAGTGCTGGGAACCGGTTCGGAGTCATGAAACAGAGGACGATATAAAATCGTCGGAGCCGTTGTATCTACGCGGAAGAGGGTAGTCAGCCGTCGAACGAAGAATTCCCGGCGGCACTCGAAATCACCGCGTTAATTCCGATGTGTCTGGAAGTGGCTGAGCCAGGCTTCCGATATATGCGTGTTGCATACAGCGAACGGAAAAGATGTTCCCGGCTCTGTATACGTGCATAAGGAAGCTGCCGCGAAGAGTGTTGATGGTTTCGGTATTGTTGGTGAATGGCGTCGGTAAGCGTGCAAGTGGTAGGAAGCGGCGAGACAGAGGGTCCTTCTCGTTTGAGCACTGTGGTGCTTGTGTCAGCGTTGCTCCCCACCCACGCCGCACCTGTCTCACTTCCCCCTCCACCGCGAATAACCACTACAATTCATTGTTTAAGCGGAGACAATAAAGTGAACCGCCAGTCGACATATGCCGGTGCTCCCAATACGAGCTCCACTGACTTTTATTCAGTTTTATTATCTTCGTATCGTACTTATTAGCTGCTGGAACTCCGAGTTCGGTGACCCGATCGACCGATCGCGAAAACGATCGCGGGACGATGGTTTCTACGCGGTAGATTTTGCACTGTTAATAACTGAAAGACGAAACCGAAATCTCGCAATTCTTTTATTCTTCATTTTATATATAATATCCTCCGATTTTGACCCACCTGCATCATTTTATACTTATCTGGATTGACTTCCAGTCGCTTTCGCAAATATCGAACAAAATTAAAAAATCGCCTAAAATCCGGCAACCGGACCGACAGAGCTGCACGTTGCGTACGTCAAAAAGACACGCACCTCTGTTGGTCGGGTTGCCGCATTTTAGGCGGATTTTTAACTGCTAATAACTAAAACATGACTCCGAAATTGCAATCGTTTTATTCTTCATTTTCTCCTGCCTTATTTGTCGAGCCAAATCTGTTCGAACGAAGAACAGATCAATGAAAGTAATAAACAGTATATTTAGTGATTCGAGAATGATATATTTGCATCTGGTGCAACTGCTGCATACGCGGTTTTATGCGGCTCTGTATGGCGGCGTTGAAGTCGATTTTCTGTCGAGGCATTCAGCGGGTCCGCCGTTTTTTCTTCGTTTCATGCGCAGAGTGAAAATTTGTCCCTTTCAGCGGATTTTTCGCTTTTCGGAAAAGGTTCCGGTGCTCGCGGTAGTCTCGAGATTTGGCACCCTGTGATTTTCTTCGTTTTTCTTGAAAGTGAAAAACGCGCTGGAGGCAACGGTATTTTCGCTCGTTGCAGGCGGCGGCGAAACCGCTAAACACTTTGATAGAAGAACTGCACTACCGCGAAGTATAGAATCTGTGAATGAAACGGTGCACGAGTGGAAGTGGTATCAAGCACACTGTGCAATAATTAGATCTTCATAGTATCCTGATAAATTGCTTTTCTCGCGACCATGTAGTTATGTTACTCTCATCCCTCGTGTGTCAAATCAACGCAATGATAAAACGTCAAATGAAATGATAAATAACTTTGGTAATTATTTCAGTGAGAAGAAGTTAACAAGTATGTGCATATATGTACTGCAAAATGAGTAGGTGCCATTTAAAGCAGTGAAAACATTAGAAGAACTTAAAAATGCTGTTAAAAGAAGATAAATTTCTATTTCGCTCTAGTAGAAAATTTTTCTTTTGCATGAAGATCCGTCTGTCTATTAATTTATTAACCTCTATTATTTATTACCGATGAATAGATCGTTCAATAGAAACGATAAATGTTGTATCGAGCGTTTCAAACGGAAAAGAAACGGCACTTAACCTCCGACGATGAAGTTTGATAAGAATGGAGCAACACCAATCGACCGGAACTGTCTGTTTCGTTTCCCTTTCCGTTTCAGCAGCAACTTAAAAACTTTAGCTCTGAAAGGAAGATGCTTTCCACAGTAACCACGTTTTCATTGACTAGGGAAAGTGTAAGAAAAGATCGAGGAGAACGGAGGTGCAACACAAAGGAAACAAACGAACCAACTACCGAGACGATCCGCAAACGCGCGGTTTCCCAACGATTCGACTTTAATTCTTCCAATTAATTATAATACTAATTTATTGTTACCTGACTGCGGATTTTTATGGAAAAATAACACTTGTCTATATAGATTTGTTCCTTTCATTAATCATTTATTCACATTCTTCATTTTTAAAATCGTCATTGACGCGTTGATTAACGTTGTTGAAATAAAATTTATTTAAAAGTACAATTATATAACTGAATATTAAAATCGAAGACGGAATCTTGAGAATCAGCTTTGTACCTCATAGTGATTCATAAATAAACCTGTGGACTGACAGGATTTAATTTATTTAGATTTTGCGTGGTTCTTATTGTGTAATATCTGCTCTAGTAAAGATATTTATTAAATCGTTTCTTATTAAATCGTTCCCTGCCCCCTCTTTTTATTATTATTATTCCCCCACTTTTCCGGCGGCGAGCATCCTCACGCTTCATAACTAACCCGATACTGGCAGAGAGGGGGTAAATGTATTTTCCTGAATTCGAGTCAATTCCCCTGATCCGGCCGCTCTGGAAATAAAGTCAAGCTAGGAGTGGTACTGAAGAGTGGGAGAGCAGAAAATTAATGGTGGGGGTAAATAAAAATGCAATCTAGCATTGTAATGAATCCTCATCCGTCCGTTGTGTCAATTTCACACAGTTTTCCCGAAATAAGTTATACTGTTCTGTTATTTGTATGTAAATTTACCCGAAACTTTGTAACTTTTATGTTTTGTTAACTCATTAATTTGAATAAAAAAAACATCGAAAAATAGCTGTTAATTCTAAGGGTTAACACTAGGATTACTATGTAAAAATGTTTAATTATTGAAATTGTATTGCATCCATGATGATTCAAGAAATGTATGTCTTTTGGCATACATCGTAAAAAGAATGGCTAAAAATTTGTAAAATAGCCGCTTGTACGTGCTAAAATAAGACGCTACTCACTTGTTAGTGCGAACATGAACAACCTGTGATTGTTTCTTGCCCCTTAATGCGGGACGGTAACGAATAGCGTCGGTCGAGAAGGAGCGCGATAACTTCCATTCGTCGGCGTTAATTTCCGTCAAATTAGTAGCTCTAATACATCAAGTGGAATGATGAAAGAGCCGGAAGCGCAATCAACGTGCTCGCGTTCAGTTCGCCGAGGCTCGCCTCGTTCTTTTCCGCTGCAGATCCTTTTTTCCACAATCAACACGTGCTTCTTCTTTTAACACCTGCTGCCGCATTGTTCCACGAAACTTCTGCAGGACCGCCGCAGTTACGCTCAAAGAAACCAACGACAAACGCGGCACTCTCTTAGAGAAGTTTCCTCGATGCTTTGTCATCGCCTCATTCGAATCTTCCTCTCTTTCCTTTCAATATTCATCATTTCATTAATTGCTCTCTTCGTAAACGCGGTCTTTCGTTCGCGCGACGCCAATAAACATCTTGTGAATTTTTATGCGTGGATGATGAATGCTTTTGATTATTTATTGTGCGATTTTTTACCGATCGCAGCGGATTTTATGCGTTTACAGGAAAAAGCAATAAGTGAAATAAAAAGTCTAATTTAAATGATCAATAAAGAAGATCAACGTATACATAAAAACCTGTTTGTTGCAATTAAAATAATTTTTAACTGGCAGTTAAAAAATCAGAATTTACATGGGAGGTTTATGGCTGTAGATAACAATTGTCTTGGATTGTAGAAAAATTATTTCTTCGTGTTTGCGAGCACATATTAAAAGTCTACTGTTAAATATTAACGTGAAAGATTTAAGAAGGAGCTGAGGAACTTGAATAAGTTAAAAATATTGATAACAATGTCGGGCTTGGTTGAAAGATCGAGAATTTCGAATATTTTCTTTTCTGTGATCTCGATGTAAAACGCGACAATTGATAATTATTTGGGCGCTATTCGGTGCTCATTATCGGCGATCTCTTTTAATTAAAAACGTTCCTTCTGTCGACGGATCGAGTGATTTCAACAAGAGCTCGGAAGGTCGTTTCATCCGGTCGAGCACCATTCTCGCAGATCTATTTCTAAATTTTCTTTCAGACGTATTTGGACTGTAATCAGTTTTAAAAACTCTTGTCACGGCTCGGTAATCAATGGCGGCTGTTTCCCAGAGAAACTGTTATGCGGCGGTGGTCTCTTCTCCCTTTGTCTCGCATTAACAAGCTACATCCGCATAAAGTAGTCTTGGCTCAATTATAAGTCGGACAAAAACTCATCTCGACAAATCTCTGCTCCGCGGAACTACGCTGGCAGCCCTTCCTATTAGTTGGACTTTGAAATCTCGTCGAGACCTTCGAATTTGTTCGTGAAGTTGTTCTTCCATTTTAATGAACATTATGCACTGAACACATTTTATAACTAGACAGCGGATTTTATGCATTTATCACAAAAATGAGTGGGTGTAATTCGAAACAGCGAAAACATTAGAAGAATTTTAAAATACTCTTATATTATTTTCGACCTATTAAACGTATTAAGAAAGAAAATAAATTTTTATTTCACAGTGGTTTTCTCCGCTAGCACTGAATTTTCTCTTTTATGAAAAACGGTTATTGAAAACTGTGAATGAAACGACATTTAATATACATTTAATATGGAGGATTTAATTAATGAATGTCAATTAATTAATATTAATGTAGACTTGATGGCCGTAGACGCAAGATCGATTATTAATTGAATTTTCAGATCGAAATTCTTCCTATCGATTCTGATTGGAATCAAACGCTTATCCGAACTTCCTAATTAAAGCCGCAAATTACCCGGCACGGACAAAGCACACTGTCGGATGTGTTACATGCTGGCACACGACCAAGAATTAAAATCCACGGGCCACTAATTAACGTGGATCGGATGTAATTACCGATGCCACAGCCAAGTATCATTCTCGAGTTTTCGTGTCTCGAGTATTTCGCGGAAACATCGAGACGTCTTGCGGCCGTGTGAGTGAAAAGCGAATTTACACTCGCCTCCGCGATCAGCGTTTCCTAACAATCATACGACGAACGGCGGTCATAAAAACTCCTAGTTTTATAATTTTCCGCACTTGAAAAATTAAATTACAAAATATACAACATTCAATCCATGTACCTTCACTAATTTTGTTTATATGTATTATGAAATATACATTTCAATTCGATATGTAAAATTTTAATAATTACAATACTCAAATTTTATTTACCATTAAAAATCCAACGAGATCGAGTTGAATAAATTTAGAAAGGAGCTAAAAGAATTTAGCGATGACCTTTGTGCGAGTAATCAATTTTTTATTGGCTTATACACCGTGGATTAAAAAGGTATTGAGTCTAGGATATTTTTACATGTTACAACAGGTGGAAAACCAAAGAAATCATTTTTTCCTCGAAAATGCTGCAAACATTGGACGTCTATGAAAACTTGCAAAATTTTTTCTTGTAAGTTTATTTAACCATAGATTTGAATATTGAAGCCTCCTTGAAAATTGATGTACGATTTTTTCACTGTTTTATAGAACAAAAACAAGAAACAAATTCGTGTGTGTATAATTTGTTTTATAATATATTCATAATGTGTGTTTCTGACTACTTGTACTAATTTTTGTCATATAATAATAATTATTATTTATATATTGCTTTAAAGTATATAAGGTTTATAAAGCAAAGACATGACAAATTATACAATATATGATTATTAGACTATGAATTTTATGCATTTATAACAAAAATGAGTAGGTGCCAATTTTAAAACAGTGAAAAAGTTACAATGATCTAATAATGCGAATTTAGTATTTTCAGCTTGTTGAAATTATTAAAGTAAGAATTAAATGCCTATCCAATTTTCATTTCGCATAAAAATCCGCAGTTTAATGATTATGTTACAATATGGCATTGTAAAATGAAAGTTGTTTATTCGATTGCTGTATTGTAACTGTCGAGAAATAAATTTTGCAAAGCGTAAATTCTGCTTAGTGTAATAAAGGTTTAAACTCCTTAGAGCCGGGCGTACTTCGGGACCGATTAGAGCAGCACGATAAGAACATCAAACCGGACGAAGTTGGCAAACTCGCGAGGAAACCTCGAACCGCCACAAATCATTGTAATTTCGTGCAGTGACTTTAAAAGTTAAATTAGATTTCAACCTAAACGGGCAACGAATTTACTCACGTGGCCGGTGCCGCCAGCGAGGAAAGATACTCGTCGAGTTATTACCCTCATAATCTACCGTACTAAAAATAACTTAGCCTTTGGCTCGAAATAGGTGTTACGAATGGACACGTAGTACGCGTCGTTACCTTCCGGACAATTCTCAACGGATGCATTTACATGCATCGCTAAATGCATTTTATTGCAGTTCCGAAAGTTCTTTCGACCGGCTTAAATTCCTTTATGCAACTCAGTTTTTGCTCGAACGAGTTCTTATTAAGCTGACCAAGTTGGACACGTTCGCGACACTTCTCACCTGTGAATACTTTCCAGTAGCATCTGCGGAGCCATTTTGTCCAAGGATCAGCAGAAGATTAACCGTAGGAACACTAAGGGCGGGTCTCCTCCAACCCACACTTCTTTTTATATATTTATCGCGCGAAGAAAAATTTTTTTTTTATTTCAGTACTATTATACATATGGTAAATGTTGCATAGCTCATTTTCGAATTTATTACAGACAGTGTTTCTCACATGCGACAATTTTTTAAATTATTAAACGTAAAGGTTGTAGAAAACAATAAGTAAATTTTTGAGAAACGTTTACAGAGAATATATAACTCAAATTTAATATTTTTCTTTGTAAAAATATTTTTTATTGTAAACTTATTCAATAATTTCTTATAAAGTCTTTACAATTTAACAAGCTAGAAAATAAAAGCTCTAAAAATAGTGGTCTTTTGTTTGTTTAGAATATTATGTTCAAATAAAATACTATGTTAAAATAAATGTTATTATCTTTCTTACCTTTCAAATGTAGTCCCACCAGCTCGGACGATTATTTTTGTTTGAAAGTATTTTGAGGTGTTCGCGCTGCTTCGAACAATTTAGTTTAATTGGCAATAGTGTTCCATTGGGAGTGGGGACATTTCGGGCAATAAACGAAGACGACAGGTTATTTCTTTCGCCGTTTATTTGAATTCGCCGTCAATAAATTAGCACTTATCGTTGGAAATCATACGAGAACCGAGAGACGATAAGAATGAAAAAATTCGTGACCTCTGTAAATCCCGTAATTAATTAATAAATACAAAATCAGCTTATAAAAACGCACGGTGACGCGGTCGTCACCGCCACACCCCCTCCCCCCTCCAACCTCTGTTTCTGTTTATTATTCTTCTTATGTACACACCATGTCTCCCATCGAATTGTAAACATCGGAAGAAGAGATAGACTAGACCGCTAAGTAGATACTTAATCGTGTTTCACTAAGCGATTTAGCTACCCTCTATAGACACTATGTTTCGTATGATTTCTGCTCGTGACGTAGTCGTCCCCGCCGCCTAGTAAATCAAGATCAAGATCTCATCGTTCCACGCTTCAAACCGAAAAATCACGAGACGCTCATAGACGCTCCGGAGAAACGTTGATCTCAAAAAAATGTCTCTTTTCCGCGTGTCACTTCGATTACAGCTGTATCGTGTACGTGTATATGTGTGCACGTGTAAGTGTACGTGTACGTGTGTCTACCGTTAGAACGAATCTGATTTACTTTTTTTACATCGAATGCGACTTACTTCCCCAGCTAATAAAATCACTATCGTGTCTATACGTACTCTTTATAAACTCGTTATCAATTAACATTTTTTTTCACACGTTCTCTTCTCTTCTTCTGTTCTCCCTCTCTCTCTCTCTCTCTCCTCTCTCCACTTTTCATTCGCATACACTCTCATACACACACACAGACACACAACATCATTGATCGTTCGCCCGACGCATTCTCTACGCGTAATGTTACTCTCGATGGAACGGATAAGCTATAGCGTTATCGTTAATTCGTGTATATTATATAATAAACATTTTCGCTAATTTATTTTCGCTAAAACTGTCGAATCTTTCGAGTACAGTTATTGTGTTGGGTTTTTATCGGTGCCCGCCGACGAGAGAGCACCAGCCATCGTTATTACAGCGAACGGAGCTTGTTTTTCTTATCAGCTAAACGCGCCTCGAAATCAAGATGACGTGTACGCGACCTTGTCGAAGAAAGACCTAGTAAGAGGATCGTAGTTATGGAAGCAGCCTGTATCGATCGGATCGTAGATCCCCGGCTCCCCGAGTCGAGTCGAGCCGTGGATCAACGAGAAACAATTTATCGAACCTTACAGTGAGCGCTCCGTTCTCAACTATGTTCGATAACTGTACGAAAGAGCGCGAACGAATACTTCCCTCGGGAAACGAAGAAGATACGTCCCCTGCCTCCGTCAGGATCGGTAATAATGAAGATAGAACATGCACATCTTAAATTCTATAAAATCTCTAACACCCGCTCCTCAGTCTCCGGCGTGTTCGATCATGATGATATCGAGTTGTCGCTCTTTCGAACTGGTTACACGTGTTGTATCTTTATTTACAATGAATGCAATGATCCGGAGTGCTCGAATTATCTCAACATATTTATCTCTACTCCGGCTGTCTGTTTTTCCCTTTCTTTTTCTTTTCTTTCTTTATTTCCTTCCTTTTCTTTCTCGCTCGAATCCTCATCCCAGATTCCGGTATGCTCGCGTCACCATAAATCCGTCTACCATTATACACTATACAAAAGATGTACATAAGATCCAACGGTGTGACATAGTAATCGTATTATGTATATTTATAAGATCTGTATAAGTCTAATGTTTTGGCAAAGATTCGGGTCAATATAAAACATCGTTTAGGTTTTCTATGCGCGTTGTTATGTACATACAAAAACTTTGTTAACTTTCAACGTTCGTCGTGGCATTGTAGAATATACACATGTACATGGGTTACCATCGTGTCGAAGAACTGCGTTGCATCGACGATGGGGATTGTCGATCGTGTACTAGTTTAATCTTGCTCTCTGAAATGAGACGTTCACGCTACAGAAATCAGGTGATACCGACTCGGACCATCGGTCGTCCCACAGAATTGGATAAAGTAATGCGCGATGGGGATGTAAATTCAATACTCTGTCTTGCAAGATTTTAAGCAAGCGATCGCCACAGGATTTCGAATCGATCCGAGATTTATTCGAGGTCAGAAATTCTTGAAACTTCTGAAAGTCTTGAATTTTGAGTTTTGATCAAAATTTTCAAGACTTTCAAGACTTTCAAGACTTTCAAGACTCTCAAGATTTTGAAAACTTTCAAAGCTTTCCAGACTTTCAAGACTCTCAAGATTTTGAAAACTTTCAATACTTTCCAGACTTTCAAGACTATCAAGATTTTGAAAACTTTCAATACTTTCCAGTCTTTCAAGATTTTCAAGATTTTGAAAACTTTCAAGACTTTCCAGAATTTACCGACTTTCAAGACTCTCAAGATTGTGTAAACTTTCAATGCTTTCAATACTTTTCAGACTTTCCAGACTTTCAAGATTTTATAAACTTTCAAGACTTTCCAGACTTTCAAGATTTTGTAAACTTTCAAGACTTTCAAGACTCTCAAGATTTTGAAAACTTTCAAAGCTTTCCAGACCTTCAAGACTCTCAAGATTTTGAAAACTTTCAAAGCTTTCCAAACTTTCAAGATTCTCAAGATTTTGAAAACTTTCAATACTTTCCAGACTTTCAAGACTATCAAGATTGTATAAACTTTTAATACTTTCCATACTTTTCAGACTCTCAAGATTTTGTAAACTTTCAAGACTTTCAAGACTTTCAAGAGTTCTGAGCTTGGAATTATGTCGGAACTGATACGAATTTTGCGTCATGAATATTGGATCGATTCGAAAACTGTTTCAGATCCCATCACTACTTATACGTTCACGTGATTCTCGAGTTGCTCGATATTTGATATGCGCTGAAACATTCGTATCCACACGTACAATCGTTTGAAAACGTGCTGTCGATTCCAGTTGAGAAATTCTTAACTACTCTATCACGGCCTGAATTATGAAAAATTGTTTGATCGTGTGCTGATATGCAAAATCCTGTTCCTAACTCTTGTATCAGTTACAATATTAGCTCCTCCCATTAAAACAATTTAAAGGACCATTCTGATTGGCAAAATCTTACTTAGCATGTTTAAAAGTGTTTGATTTTCCATCAAAATCACAATATTAAATCCCCTCAACGAAAGAATTTTATAAACACACTTCGTTTCTGACAATCAGATTGCGGATTGTATGCATTTTGTGGATAATCAAAATAGAAAGTGACTTACATATTAAAAGAAGAAGTACATTTTGATTCAACTACCATTTCATAATCAGACAATATTTATTTCACAAGTTTCTTCTAAGAAATATTAAAAACTAAATACCTGAACGAGCACTTAATTCGATCTGAGTTTTCATCGAGCTTCTCCCTCGGTAGAAAAACGATATGTCTGATCGCGATAGGATATGCAAAAATCTTGCACGAGGATCCGTCGCCCAATAAAAGCATAATCGACTCGGGATTGAAAAGCTTTCAAACAGTTTCTGAATGATAGATACTTTCGTCAGCGAGCAAGTCGATACGAATTTCTGTCTTGTCACTATTTTACCCAATTCTGTAGCAAGCATGGCGCGCTGAAACATTAATGCAAGGAGAAGAACGTTCAGCGACTAGCAAACAAAAATATACTGGGAACCTGCGTGGATGAAACCATGGAACACGCACTTATCAAACTAGCATTCCGCACATATTCCGCTCGTCGTACGTATTTTCGTGATCGGTATTACATCGAGAGGAAACGTAGAGCAATAGCTTAGTCGTCTAACGATGAAGAAGTGTTTCGATCTGGTAGAAAAGCTTGGCAGTCTTGAACCTAAACGGTGGCTAATTGAAAAATCAGTTCTTTCGTCGATCGAAGTAAATCAGGCTAACGTCCTACACCGACGGTCACGATTAAAATTGTCCATTCATGATTAGACAGCGGATTTTATGCATTCATCAGAAAAATGAGTAGGTGTAATTCGGAACAGTGAAAGCATTAGAGGAATTTCAAAATACCGTTATATTATTTCCGACCTATTAAACGTATTAACACATTGTTGACCGGCTATTATTTCGTAATTGAATGTGGAAGTAAAACAATCTAAATAAATGAATGATTTCAAATAATGAACTTTTAATATCTTTTTTTAGTATGATAAACTGTATAGCAATCACCGAATGAACAAAGGTTTTGAAATATTCTATTTTGCCCTGGGTTTCGTAAATTGAAATTGATAATGCAAGTGCAAACACGAATTAACTCGTGATCGGTCAACAAAGTGTTAAGAATGAAAATAAATATCTATTTCACTCCAATTTGTTGCGATTCATGTAGACAATTTTTCTTTTGCATAAAGATACGCTGTCTAGTTACGATGCCTCGGTGTATGCTAAAATCGGAAACCGTGAAAACCGTTGCCCCCTTGCCCCTTAACGTCTCACCTAGAACTTATCTTTATGTGGTAAACTGCGAAGAAGGTCTTTTCGTTACAGGCCTTTGCTTGATCTATCTATATTGTTAGAAGGGGCGTATATTGCTACTATATCACATAATATCCCTTAGCGTTATTACTATCGTTACTGTTAGCGATTAGATTATTATTATCAACTATGAATGTTATGAATCAGACGATTAACGGGATCGCGAAACGATCGGCAGTGACGTCGCGGATCTCAATTTGTCCAATCGCCCCAAAAAATGTCCGCCCTTTGCTCTCGCTCTCCTCGTTAAAACTGCTTAAATTTTGCTTCTCACACCTCCGAGCCCTTTCCCCGAACGTATCCCCTATTAGGAGTTTGAAAAATTCAGAATAATGAAGTACACCCGATGTTGGAGTCGAGGTGGGAGAAACGAAGTCGAAAGTCCCGCGAAAAAAAATAATAAAAGAAGAAACGTTGCTCGGTGGCAGCATACCTTTGATTATAGCGAAACGAGGAGAAAGGATCGTTAAGGCAACAAAGGGTACCAAGGCACCTCGTTATTTCTTTCGATCCGATGTATTTGAAAGATACAATTCTCTATTATACCAGGCGAAATTAAAGCAAACGAAACCCCTGTTCCGTGATATTTACAGGATCCGTCGGATGCGGGCGGCCGTGCTCGGATTTCGGATAGAAAACTGATACAGGAGGATACGCGAACACACGCGCGAAACGCGTTGGCCCCGCTTTGTTTCGCGAATTCTCTTCCCAATCGTTTCGAACACTGTCCCTCCTCGCTCGTTACCATCCGCTTCTTAATCTGCGATGATCGCGTTACGAGCCGCGACACGAGAAAAACTCTGACAAATAAATAATAGACTCGAAGGTGTTCAAACTTAGGAAATTCGAGGAATGTTCGAACTGCGTGTGCAAATAAAAAATATAGTCTGAAACACAACCCCATCTTCTTTCTCAGCGGTCAGAAGTTGTTTGCGGTTCATAATTTTTTAGAAGAGAGAAGAATTTTTATATTTATTGTATCCCACTAAATAGAATTTTATGCAATTGTATATGCAAAATTTAAGAAAGTGGCACCGAATAAAATTCTATTTTCATCGGTAATAGCACTGACAGATCCAAAATAAACAAAAATCGTTCTCAATTCTATTGAATTTAATACTCCAGGTTTTTTTGGAAATTTTTACAAGTCATAAATGCATAAACATCCGCAGTCTAGAAACACTAAATTTTGATAAGGGTTGGTTGCACCCCTCAAA
Source organism: Lasioglossum marginatum (assembly GCA_028455795.1). Classification (NCBI taxonomy): domain Eukaryota; kingdom Metazoa; phylum Arthropoda; class Insecta; order Hymenoptera; family Halictidae; genus Lasioglossum; species Lasioglossum marginatum. Next base: position 2,615,981 of record CM052255.1, on the reverse strand, counting down.
ACCGAATTACAGCACCACCGAAAGGGTTGCACAATGGGGATGAAGTTATAATAGCCAGACCTGTATACGTCGACACAGTTTCCATTGAAAGTCTAACTACACTGAATGTTTGCTACGTTTATGAAGTTTTCGCAAACCATTAAATTGCATATAGACAAGAAATACATTTTCCATACCGACTCTAATAATTTTCTGGACAGAAAATCATCAGAAGCACTGTATAAAATGATCTAGAAAATTGGCTCGAGCTCTGGCAAGCTTTGTCTGAGGATTTTCTCTGTTTGTTTAATGAAAGAAGTTACTGTCTGGTTTTTTCGTGTCGCGTCTCGTATTCCCGGTTGACTACCGGGAACTTCGAAACCGTACTTTGGCATTGTCGAGCCCGTTTCAAATTTCAATCATCGTCCGGAGAAGCATCTCCCGTTCGGCTGGACCCGCGTCAAATTTAGAGACTATACCCTGCTAAATATAGAGTACTTACGACACAGCAGAACAATCCCATCGACGTCGTACGCGAACAGCCTGCAAAGTCTAGCGCTGCCCCGAGCGAGTCGGAAACGACGCTTTCATCAGAAACTTGTAGAGTAAATGTAGGCAGTATGGAACATCGCGGGATCTCGATGAAGAAGCAACGAACTGAACTCTAAAGACAATGTCGTGTGCATTCATTTCCCGGAAGCAGTAGATAATCGCATCGTTTCGACATGTTTTGCTAAAGGAAAGTTGAAATGGTGATGCCTGACGATCTTAGAAAAACGTGATACTTAGGACTTTCATCCGGAAAAATGAATGGACCCTTTCCTGAAACGAGTATCTTATTCGTAGTAGTCTATTTGTCGTGGAATCTTAAAAAATGCCCGAGTTGCAGCCTCTTTCCCAGAAGACGAATCGTTAGCTGTCGATCTTCGATCAGTGTAGCATTAAGGGGGTTGACTCGGTTCTAGGATTGCAAGGATGCGGAATGCGCCTTCTCATTTCTCGATAATGCAAAGATAGGATTTTTCAGTAGACACAAACGCTAGATAAAAGGCCTCGAAAGTCCTATTTTTACGTTTACGAGGCGTAATTTGCATTATTCGGAAGCATAGAGCTGCGCATGTAGCTATTTTCATAAAGCTGCGACAGCTACATACTGCCGAATAATGCAAATTACGCCTCGTAAACGTAAAAATAGGACTTTCGAGGGCGAGCGCGGCCTATTTTGACTATTGAAAACCCCCATCTTTGGGATTTCAGTAGTTAACGCGTATCCCGCACCCTTTCAATCCTGGAAACGAGAATCTACCCTCTTAAGAAGTATTAAATGATCACCGGTGGATAACTATCAGGAATCAAGGGTGTACGCATGCGACAGCAATCGTTCATCTTGGCTAAGCTAACAAAATCACGTGACAAATCCTTCCGTCTGTTCGCGTAGGTGTTGCTGATCAGAGAAGAAGCGAAATTCCTGGAAGTTGTAGGAAGTTTTCAGGTGTTCCACAGTACCGTCGTCTACCCTACAGCATCGGGTCGTAAATCATGTCTGGCATCGGGCTTATCACGGGTAACTAGCGTCGCCGTTTTGACCTTTGCTGCTGGTCGGCTGGGAGGTGGGCGAAGATTTGGTGAAGTTGCCGAAGTTCTTAGTGGGCGAGTCTGAGGCGACACTGGCGAGAGCCTTGTCCCTCGGCGGCGGAGCGGAGCTGATGCTGGATGAGCTGACACCCGAGTCGCTCGACTTCTCGCTGACGCATCCCCGTTGCCCTAGGCCAGCAACAGATCCTGAACCCTCGAGGCCGATATCGCTGCTGCCGACCACGTATTTCACCATGTTGCCCAGCTTCTGGCCACCCTCGTCCTCGATCACCACCGACTCCCCAAAGTTTCCTCTTTTCGCCATGTAGCGGATGTTGCCGCTGCGCAGCAAAGGCGACTTGTCGAAATGGCCGTCTTTCTGACCGGCCACGGCCCCGCTGATGGGGATGTTGGGATGGAAGTCGTCTTTGCCATCGGACGCACTACCACCTTCCGTGCTAGAGCCGCCGACGTTCTTCGTCGCCGTGGTCACGTCCAGATTGTTCTCCCTGGACAGCTTGCTACCCGTCGATTCCGGGCTGACCGTTCGACGACTGGTCGGATTCTTGTGAGCGTCGTAGCAACCAGAGTCCCGCGGGAACTGGCGACGATTAAACGGCGAACAGTGGCCGGATGTCTGGCCAGAGGTTAAGACCAGTCGACTGACCTCGTCGCCCTCCGAGCTCGACGCCAAATCGCCCTCGCTTCCGGCTGCTCGAACAGAACAAACACCGACGTGTAGAGAGACATGCAGCCCTCCTAACTACTCTTCGCCACAAGAACGCACTATCAGAAGGGACGAGTTCTAGAAAATTTCGGGATTCTGGGAATGGAAATGCGAACATCCGATTCTTCAGTAGTCTTTTTCAACACTAACCGTACCATGACCAGTCAAACGATCGGTCTCTCATATTTTATTTTGTAATTATTAGACTGCGGATCTGTATGCAAAATAAAAATTGTCTGCACCTATTGCAAGAGAAACCAAATTGCATGTTATTTCTAGAGGAGAAATCATATATTGACATCTACAATTTTAAAAATTTTCCAACAATTTTGAATATCGTCTACTCAATTTTGCCATAAATGCATCAAGATCCGCAGTCTAGTAATTATTGAAATTCCAAAGTGACTTTCATTGTTCAACAAATTTCTTAAGCGCAAGCAAGAAATTTAAATAAATTCAGTCCTATATTTCCTATAATTTTCTGTTCTGCACGGTGAGTATTAAGAAAAGGAAAGGCAATTAAAAAGTGATGTTCTGGTTCTAGTTCCGTATGGTTTCGTTGATAATCCTGGTAGTTGGAATACTTACATTGAAGATCGTGCAGCAGTTGTACAGCGGTAAGTATCTTCGCGCGATGCTCCGGCTGGTGTATACGTAGATAGTCGAGATCCGCAGGCTCTATTTCTCGGAAGAGTTCCAGATCCTCGTACCCATTCAAGACAAATACGGGAATGTGTTCCTGCGAAGACGCATTATTCGATTTTATGTTACAATCGCATTCGATACACCCAAAGCGTCGCTTTTGTTTCGTAAAGTGCCACACGATCGATTTTTATTTTCCCAATCTCCACAGAACAGTAACACAAAGTCTTTTGATCACGGTGGAATGCAATTCGGTAGTTCGAAAACTTTTGTTTCTACATAACACAAAGATAAAAGTTACTCTAACAATTCCATTTTTTATGAGAAGTTTGACAACTTCGTTGATACGACACTTTCAAAATTGGAATCTCGAGTAAATGAAAGACGTTCTCAAGTTCCTACAAGACTTGTTGAAATTATACAGCGTTCCACATAATATCCTTTGTCCCCCTTTCATGCCTCGCGAATGCTGCTATATATTACGCGAGATAAAGCGAGATTAATATGAAAATATAAAAATTGATGCCATTCTATTCATACAAACGTCCCCTTTGTCTTCCATTTCTTTCGCTGATGCACACACACACACCGTAGAAAACCATCGCATTTTTAATTCTATCCTGCAGCGCTTTTTACGAAACTCTACTTCTATTGTTTTACGTGCGGTTTCACAGTATGAACAAAAATTTTCGAACGAATAGTAACGAACAGGTTCTTTATATGGACACTAACACCATCTCGGATAAATATCTAAATTACACAGCGATAGATCATTGAGAAATTAGGGGAAACAACCACTGACGTAGGAGACATGATTACTGTAGCTGAAGATTTTCAACAATAAAGCAGATTAAGATTAAGACTAAGCTAGATTAAGACTCCCCACTCTACCTTCCCCTTCTACGACGCTATCCCCACGCTTCCGTCGCGGCCTGGTCACGTGACGCATTTCATTTCTCCTCAAAATTTAAAGATCATTTAAAGGTCATGTCACAGTGCATATTTGAATATATTTTCTTACGAGCTACGCGATGTAATACGAAATCTATATGTACTTATTAAAAAAGAAAATATCGATGATCTTTTCTGAAAACAACATTTAAAAAGACTACTCCTGCAGGTAGTAAAAAACGCCATTACTGTTGGAAAATTTCAAACACGTTAATCGTGTCTTACACTCCTACATAAATGGTTGTTACCTTCCTCAATGTATCGGTGAAATCTGTTGTGGCTGATTTTCATGGAACTTGAATTAATGCGTACAGGTAATATCTACCAGTGCGATGTTCACGCGAGACCCGCAGATTTTATTTACGAGGGCATAAAACGATTCGATCGCTTCCAGAGCGAGTCCCGGGAGAGTTAAACAAATCGTAGTTTCGAAAGCAGCTTTAAAACGAGACAGCCCCGTCTCTAAGTTCTCGCAACGGCGGCGGAGGGTTTCGAGTGTATCAATGGGATCGATTCAGACACCGCTAAACAAAAAGGCGCAGGCGGGAAAGAGGTTGACGAGAAAGGGACTCGGCCAGGATTTATGATGTAACTGTGATTTATACGCGATATAAAAGATATGTGCACCGGCCGAGGTGTACGCATGAAAAGAAAAGGGGACCTGGCGAACGAAAAAAGAGAGAGAGAGAGAAAGCGAGAAAAAAAATAACGGAACCAGGAAAAAGAGAGAAAAAAAGGAAACACAGGCCGTATAAAAGCGGACTCCCTGCTTTGCATTCGAAGCAATGCAAATGGGAATCAGTTTGTTCGAGTCGTAGCAAGATATTGCTCTCTACCTGAAGATTCATTCTCTGCAAGAGCTCTTGAACGGAACCGGGCTTCTGTCTGTACCTCAGGCCCCACTTCCCCCGCCCTTCAGCATCTCCACGCCTCGGAACCCTGTCGTTCAGTATCTCAACGTTTATGAACTTGAAGTGGCCTATCCTGTTGTGCAAGATACCCTTCCACAGACCGCTCTTGTTCATTTGTACCACGTCGATAATGTCTCCCTTCTGCAACAAAAACCACCGTTCGCAATTTCCCTGATACTTCCGACGTGCAATGTCCTTAACGACACTTCCACCATGCAATTTCGCGAAATGAACGCGACGCACGACGCAACGCCGTCACACGCGCCCCGTGTTCACGGCTTTCTCAAGCTCTGCTTTGTTCGTCAAGAAAAATAGACAGGCTCCATCAATAGATCAGGCTTCGGTGTTATCCGAATAAATTATTAAGAAAGATTATAGTTGGCGAAAGCCTTGTATTTATTTGACCCTTGAATGATTATAATGTTGAAGTGTTTCGGTTCTTAAAATGTTAAATTAATCAATATAATCTATCAAATTGTTGAATATATGTGCTGAGATTAATCGTTTTTAATATGTTCAGTTAAATATTTGTAAATTCTCATCGTAGAGCAATGATGTCGAAAAACCAACTGAATTAATTCCTTTATGTACAAATAGAAACTTCTTAATGTAACAAACTAAAATAGAATAAATGAATAAAATGCGTCCCCAACCCTGGAATAAATTAAATCTAGAATTGTTGAGAAGGTCTTGTATTTATTTGCCCCTTAAAATAAAAAAAATTAATCAATATAACTAAATCTATTAAATTGTTTCAAATCATTTCAAATTGGAGTAAGTAATTTATGTCGTGTTTCAGTGTGGTTCCGTTTCGAATAAGCAGATGATGTACTAATTTAATTCCGGATATTGTAGAACGAAAGCCATCTAAGATGGGGAAGATTAGTGGGAAATACTTTCCCGTATCGCGTACTCTACTAAATTGTCACCTTTAACTCCTTGCGGTCGACATCTCTGACAGACAGGTTTCCGCGATTGTTCGATTCCATTAACTTTATTAAATTCATATCGCGCATATGTTCCTCGATAAAAAATTTTACCGCCGCAGCGACGATAGAAAAATACACGCTTGTTAAGAGTATCCATCAAATCACATAAAACTGGGTCGTATTTAGGAACTCTTTTTTGCTGGGGCACAGTGTACGATGTGCAGCTGGAAAACTTCTTCAAACGCATTCGAGCATGATTTTACATTGCAGATAAATTTCTGTCACATTCGGAATTTACTGGTGCTCTCTGTAAGATTGTCTAAAAGATTAAAAAATTCAAATGGTTCTTCCGGTGTGTCAGATTGCTGGAGAGATCGTTTACGATTAACAAAAAATATGAATCGTTAAAAAGTTGTAGCTGTAGAGGATCAAATAAACAATTTCATATGCTTTCAGAATTTTTCCTGTTTCTTATCGCTAGACAATTTTTAGCGCTTCACCATTTCACAATACTGTTACACAAAAATTCGTCTACAATATTCCGGATCGAAGTCACTGCAAGAAGTTTTTTAAACTGCAATTTTATGCGGTCGAGTTTCCACAGTACTAGAGAATATATTAGGTTGTCCGAAAAGTTTTTTTCGGAGTGTGTTCCTTTGATGTTGCTAAATAAATACAGACAATGCGATAATCTTTATGTTAATGTTCTAGTACTTCCTAACATGAATTTGCATTATGTGCATGAAAACCAACTTTTGGGACAACCTAATATTTATTTAGCAATATTAAAGGAAGAAACTTTTGGGATAACCTAATCTGAATTTTACAGTAGAGGTGCACGAATTCTGTAAATGTCTAGTCCGAAGTATAAATGTAATTGTATCATGTTTGGTGTCATTTTAATCAGGAAATTGAGATGAACACGATTTGATTTCTGAATTTAACCCTTGTGTAGTCAACCGGGTACCCATTTACTGTATTTCTTTCTAAAAATATTTAAAAAATATCTCTGAATGTCCTTTCTCGACTCGCTAATATATTCATTTATGATCTTATAAGAAAGGTTTTAAACAATCTATAGATTTCGGTTGACTACATAAGAGTTAGGAGGCTGAGGTGACACGAGTTCTTTGATGTTTGCCGAACGCTGGAACTGCTATCCTTCGTTGCGTTCGTCACAGTAAAAAATTGGATACATCTTCTATAACTGTCGCTCGGCAGAGACAGTTACAGAGAGAAGATTGTATAGCAGTATAGTTAGAGTAATCGGAGAAACAGACCTTGAATTTCAGGGCGTCCTTGTCGTAAGGGCTGGGCGTGTAGTCGACGAGCGCCCTGGCCCTGCAGAGCACGGGTCCTGTGGCGGTAGGGCTGATGGCGTCTCTGTCCTCGCAGGATATCGAACTATGATTGCTTCCTGCACGTACGAGTGCTTGCGTGCTGGATCCACTTCCACTCGGGAGACTTTCGACGCTGCTGGCGCTGCACGGGAACGCTTCCGAAGAAGCGCGATCCTGTCGCAGCCTGGAAATCTTGCGCTGCACGTCGTGCCGCAAGTTTCTCGCCGGTCCGGCGATCCTTGCTCTGGCGTCGCCTTCGAGCAGCACGCTAGCCTCGGACTGAAAATTTCAACAGCGGATTTGGAGCGCGCCGACATGCCAACGGAACCTTCCTCTCTTCGGTGTGAACGACACCGACGCCAATGAAAAGAGGAAATTCATAACAGTTGCTGCCGCTCGCTCGATCGACCAGCCACGCCAGACATTCTGTTCTCAGGTGTGCAATCTCCAGCTTGGATTTCCTCCATCTCAAATTTCATTGAATTTAAACAGGTGAACTTAGCGCAAGCTCTTCGGCGAAATAAAAATTTTCTCGATTCAACCCTCAGGCGAATTGGGGCAGTCTTTGAGAATATTTTAGAAGGAAGCTATTGGGTATTATGCTTGGTTGTTGGATATGAAATGTCTGATTTTAGAATGCAACTCTTAGAAAACGTTTCGATCAAGAAGTGCTATTACAAAGCATTAGTGCAAACATTAAACGTAACACTAAACGTACCACGACGAATTAATGAAATTATAAAGATGCTTTCATAAGAAATGATTTAATAAATATCTTTATTATAGAGCACGTATTACAATAAGAATCGCGCAAAGTCTAAATAAACGAATTCTTGCCATCTTTGTAAGTGTAAACATATCGGTGTGAACCACTAGTAATCCAATTACAAACTTCTTTGTTTTTCAATATTTTTTTACAGGACTTTGACCAAGTTATCTGTGGCATTTTTCTGATTGAAATGGCACTAAACAAGATATCATTTGAACTGTATTTAATGGTTCAGGGTTTTCCTTAGATCGAAGCTTTACTGTACTCGGTGAGAGCGTCTCGGAAGAAGAAGTTTGTCGGACATGATTCTGACTGTTGCTGTAGTACAAACTGGAACGAATAGAAATTATTATATGTACAACGAAGAAACGGCATAATTTCGAAGGAAAGTTTTCAATTGTTCTAATAAATTAATGGTGGTCTCGCGTGGCTGTTCGATCGAAGCAGAAGTCGATGAGTGAAGTCTTTTTACAAAAGGTGTAGGATCAACAGGACACTTTTGTTGCTCTGCAAAGTTTTAAGAACATGCAACAATTATATAATAATACGTATATATATATATATTTATATAGGTATATATAACGGTACAGTCGTGAAAAATTCACGAAGGCCGTCGAACCTCGGTTTCGAGCCTGCACGATGTCGTTGTCGACTTGTCGGTGGAGTAGACGCACGTGTTGTGATTGTATAACAGGTAGAAATGTTCAGGAATTAACTACCTTTGCATCGAACGTGTAGATTTCTAGGGCGCAAAGTGGTTTCGTCTACGATCCAGCGAAACAGCGCAAAAGAAAAATTCGTAATTCAATTTTGAACACAGGTTTCGTTCACGTGGACTCGGGGAATCGCCATTCCGATACGATGCTCAAGAGGAAACGAAACTTTGTCAACAAAATAAACAGAATTCATTGTAGAAGGATAGACGGTTTATCGACAGGGAAAGTGAAGATGGCCGCTACTGACATCGAAGTGTGATTTATCCAACTATTAGGGACAAAATGCTATACATTGACAAATAAAGCTTCTTACGTTTCACTATCGACTTAGTGGTGTAATTCTGTTGGGATATAGTGGAAAAGCAATGTATCGACAGTTGCACTGTTATTACAATGTTTCACTGTGTGTCTTTGGTCTCATTTTTATTCATCCCTGTCGTCTCAGTTTTCCGATACTTTATTTCTGCTGCAATTTTGTAAAAAATCTTGACCCTTTCTCAATTTTAGTTATTTTATATGAATTTTGGTAGACGATAAGAAATCTTGGTCTTTCAATTATTCAATTCGCAATAATAACTATATCTTTTCAACTAGTATACTTCATCGAGGACTCTCTATTTATATCATTTTAATCAATCTATTAATTAAACATCAATTTCTGAGACCAGGTGAAAGAAGTCGTAAATAAATCAATATTAACATGAGACGTAAACACTTATTTAAAAATAGTTTCTCCACTCTTAGTATTTTATTCAGAATGAATATAATGTTTACTAACACAAACAAATTCGATCAAGCACTTCGACAACATTCCAAGCTTACCTCGCATTCGACGATCATCTAAATAAAACAGAATGTGCACTGCCGGCGAGAAGCTTCCGACCACATTTCCTTTTTCCGAAAACGCAGTAAAGTAAATTTTAATAACAACACAGTTATTACAGACAATACATATACGTTGCACAGTATATACCGTTCTAAAAGAACAGAAATTGTATGAAGGCAATATATTCTTTTCTATGATACTTCCTTCTGCTTTAAAGTCGATTTATGTTATCCGCAAATTGCATAGTTGCTTCGGGATCAACTGCGAGCGGAAAAAAAGCACGTTGCTGCAAGTTTAAAGCTGAACTCTGCAACGTTCCACAGAACGTTTCGCACCATCGTGTGGGATTAATCGTTTTTGAATACGTTGAGTTAAATGTTTGCGAATTCTCGTCGTAAAGCAACGGTGTTGTTTAAATGGCGAAAAACCAATTAAATTAATTTCTTTATATATAAATATGCACTTCTTAATGCAACAAACTGTGTTCGAATGTTGAGAAGCTAGCAAATTTATCGCTTGATAAATTAATTAGTTTAAAAATGTCATCCATCATGTATTTAGATTCAATTTCTAATTTAGTGTCAATTCCTATTGAACAAACTATTCCCCTTCCACAACCTTGCCTGCGTCACAATGTCACGTGACTAATCCGGTACTGGCGAAGAGGGGGTCACTTTTCACAGATCTAAATTTTTCTCTGATTTTCGTACTTTGCTCGAACTGAACTCATTGTAAACTAAACCCTGTTGAAACGTGTATTTAATTCCAAACTGACCACTCGCACAGTAGATTCTACAGTGTGCTCGGAAGGGAAATACAGTCTTCCCTCGCATAGTGTTACTATCTCGAGGCTCAGAAAGCGTACTGCGTTCTTTGAAGTTACTGAACATAGAGGTTCAAAAGGCTGCGTATCGATTACAGCGTCAATGCAGATAGGAAAGTTTTTTATTTTTCATTCTTCTTTCGCAGAACTTTTTACCAATGTATTTGTGAGATTTTTCGAATTAAAATGAATCTAAATACGGCATAATTTCGACCATATTTACTGATTTAAGTAAATATGATTGAAACTCCGTCGAGTTTGGTCTTGTTCTAACCAGGGAATCTCACAAATACGTTAGTAAAAGTTCTGAAAATAAAGAATAAGGAATAAAAAAGTTTTTTATTTGCGTTACTATTGCAATCGATACGTAGGTCTTTGATCTATGCCGGCTATGCTTTGCGTTCGGAACTTTCGTCGCTTATTAAACAAGTCAATATAATCGCAATTCTACCATGTTCGGCCTCGTTTCAAACAAAAAAATTTCACCAATCTAAAAAGTAATAAAGTTTCACCATTGGTATTGCCTCTCCGATATCCGACCTCGGATCGTGTTACATTGTCCGCCTAAAAAGTAACACTATGCGAGGGAAGACTGTACTCTGAAGTGGTCAGTGACAGGGACCCATCGCCAGTGTTCCGATTGAGGCTCCTTTTTTTCGCGCATGCGCGGCAATTTCAGCCTCAGTAACGTAACCTTTTCGATGAAATCGGGTAGCTTGAGCATCCCGCAGACTTTTAAAAAATTACACAGTCCAACAAATTCAAACTTTTTTTTGATGTTTCGATTCTCACTATGCGATTCTTATAGAGTTTTTCGCGCTGGTTCCGAATCTGGCCTTAATTTTTCTCCTACCGCCAATATAACTGCCTCGGGGCGCTAAGGCTCTGGCCGCTCTGCTGCGTCATTGTAGATACGCTCCTATTTTGGCGCGAAAAAAAAGAGCTTCAATCGGAACACTGCCCATCGCAACGTGAAGAAAATCGTGGAACCTCGTCGGATTCGTCGAGACAGACATTACTTTTCCACCAGCCCAACACCGTGCATCATTTCACCGTGTGCGTGCGCTACTTACAATTAGTCGTAACTACTACACAGCCAGGGAGGATGGTGTTCTACGTAGCCACGATCATGCAACACTTAACCAGTGCAACGGAAGGGTATAGAAAGAGAAATAGAGAAGAAAAACAGTGAGACAGAGAAAGAAAGAGAAGGAGACATTTTGTGAAAGGAGGAGTTGTATATGTCACGTACTGTGTGTACGGTGGCGGAGTGCTGATTCTCAAGTTCTTCTTGATCCTCGTAGTCGCTGCTCTGGCTCGGCGACAGTCCTTCTTCGCCGCTACTCCGGCTCTAAAACGTTGATACTCACAGAGACTGATTCTAATCACGCAAATGTAAAAGGAGAAGCGGGCTTTTAGTTCGGTTTAGGGCGCGGGTGCTGTCTGAAGGAGATCGATCGTTTACGTGAACGGGGTTGGGGCTAGATTGACAATCGAACCTATGGGGATCACCATCGATTATGTAGCAACAATTCGACAGAGTCGAGGATCAGAGTGTGCCGTGTGTATGTGTGGCTGGATATAAAAATAGTAATATACCATACGTGCACGTACAAGGATCAGCCCAGATTATGTGCATGCTGTGAGCTCTCGGGATCAGAAAATTAGGGGAACATTTAAGCGATTGTCATGGTCTTCCTGCAGCTAATTCATTCGAGTGGTCTCTGTCCGTGACGAACGACTCGCAGACCACCGCTTCCGCTTTGCAGATCATTTCGATAGAGAATTAAATGGCCCAATGAACAAGTCCTTTTAAGGATGTATTGTATAACACTTTTGGGACACCCTCCCTTCTTCTTCGAAGAAATTAAATGTAAGACGGAATTTTTGAGGGAAAGTAATTCTCTAGTATCTTTTTTATGCTGAGGTTATGTCTGCGAGTCCCTCGACGAAGCACAAGTTATCCACGTGATCGTCACATCCGTTGTAACATCACTGTTATTAATGTTCCTGTAATGTTGGCAGAGTATCAGAGTCTTGTGTAATATATTCTCCTGTGTATCTTCAACTTGTACGATGCGTTCCGTGTGTGTAATGTATGTACAGGGTGTCCCGAAAATGTTGTGCTTAAGGAAGCATACAGGAGTGATCCCTGATGCGATTTGAAGCGATTTGAAGCGATTTTCCTTTGTGAAAATCTTCTCCGCGGCTTTGTTAAAGAATTAGTAACGAAGAACACTCTTCCTTCCCCTTCGCGTGACTAATTCGGTACTGGCAGAGAGGGGGTAACCCTTTCCCCTCAATTCGTGCTCCCTCCCCTCATCTGGCGAGTGATCTGGCGTTTCTCATTAATAATTCTTGGACGAAGCCACCCTTTTGAAGAACGAGCATATTTTCTGGACACCCCGTATAACGACCTGTGGACATGTATGCACGTGGTGCGGAAAGAACCCAATCACGCTAGAGTAGTAAGAAGAGAACAATAAGATTGATGAAATTTCTATCTAAACATGCCTCGTTGAAGTTTCAGGTACAGCATTCCCTCGTGAACCGGAATGATGTCTTTATGTACAAACTCTTGTATCATTGTTAATAACGCAAGCGCTTGCAATAAGATACCCTAAGTTGTAGCGGAAATTGAGAGCAGTGTGTTAGACGTTCCAAAAGTTTCAATTAAGTTCCTGGAAAATTGCATTCTCAGCCATTCAGCTCTAAAGTTCATGAAGCTCGGCCAGTTATCGCGTCGCCGTGTATGGAAAAACTTGTGTGTCCACGCCGCCGCGAAAATTCTGCCGCGTTTCGCTCGGTGAACATTTTGAGGAACAACGACAAAACGTGTCGGTAGATCTTGCATATTTTGTGTTGTTGTTATTTTCCGTTCGTTCAATGACACGTTCACTGCCACGCCAATTCTCACCAAAGTTACATTTACAACCCTTTGCACTCCGAGCTATTTTATTATGGACATGAAATTTATATAATACCTCATACAATACTTAAATGTTTATTAATCTATTTTGAATAATGGTACAGCAATTTTTGAGTGCCAAGGGATAATAATTAGACAGCGGATTCTATGCATTTATGACAAAAATGAAGTAAAAATAGACGAATTTATGCAAAATAGAAATGTTGTGTCTGAATTGCAACAAACTGGAGTGAAATAGACATTTATTTTCTATCTTAATATGTTTAATAGGTCTAATATTTTTACTGTCTTAAACTAATTAAGATCCGCTGACTATTAATAATACAAGAATATAAAAGTTTATGATTTTTGTAACCTTCTTACATCTGCAGTGAAAATTGATTTTCAAGTTCGGCGAAAAGATTATGCAATCGTTACAAACTGAAATTTGCCCAGAAACTGGTCCCGAAAGAGATGTACAACTTTTTGTTGATCGGTCAATGAGAAAGTGTAATGTATGTGTATGTAAATAAACTGAAAATGATTCGGTTATGAAATTGTTGATGTTTTAGATACATCATCCCTCAGATTAGCGATCACACATTATTTATTATTGGGATACTACGTAATCCGTGAATATTTAGTTTCGAATACAACGTGCAGCTTGCACTCCGGATTTGTACATCGTATAATTACTAATATAGTGCAAATGTTTGCAGTAAATATCAATAGATGTACCACTAAAATTATTCCGATTAAATATTTCATTATTCAATCTTATGTCATTATTCATAAATTGTAAAGCGGAATATTAATGTACCTAAACTGTAACATGGTGTTCGTTTCGGGCTGTTTCGAACCTTACATAATCCCTTGGTGATCGTCGCCGAGTTTAATAAACGATAATTATGCACAAATCGCGGTAGAAATAATTTTATCGTCTTTCACAAAATTTTCATAAAATATCCATTCAATTTAATACGCTGACGGATTATGTTATTGGCTCGCATTATGAATACCTCGCGTTTGTTGCCTCGTTATTATTAAAAGAATATAAGAGAACGTTTTTAAAACACAAAAATTTCATGAAATATTTTAGAAAAAGAGTGAAATATCTGTGTAGTGATTTTAAATGGAAATTGCACCGAAAAAAATGAGTTCAAGCGCAAAGATAACTCTGCGCGTGAGATTCAACAATTATTTGTTAAACGTTTGTGCATTACGATAAAAATATTTACCTAACGGACTGGAAGAATCGATATTCACGACCCTGCACTCGCATACGCGTTTAATTTGGAGAAATTCGGTGGGTGCGCGATCGAAGATGTTGATAAAATGTTTATGTTCGCGAGTTCAATGTGTCGGCGCGTGCAGGTAAAAGTGTAATAGCCGAAACGTATACCTGTACGCAAATGTCTGGAACGGTGTTGCATGCGCGCAACTAGAAACTAAATAGATTAGTATGCAGCTCCGGTTCTGTTCCATTAGGTAAATAGGAAGGTGTTCCGCGGAATATAATCGCATTTCGACGTTAGAAGATAGCGAATTGCTTGGAATAGTTGAGCCGAAGTGGTTTGTTTAACCCCTTGCATTCGTATTAAGCTTAAATCTTGAATATAATAAGCGCAAATTAACTTTGCCTTTTAGATTCGGTGTCGTTTGCTTAATTCTTCCCGTGAAGAAAAAAAGAGGAAAACGAATTCTAACCGTACGTTCACTGTTTAATGCATTTTAATTGTTTGCTTTACCGTGACCGCACGTACGCTGCGTCCAATTCCATCGTTCAAACTCGTTTCTTCGCTGTTACGTGGCTGACAATGATCGATAAAAGGCTGAATACTCAAACAATTAAATAAACAAGAAAAAGGATAGATTGTAATTGAACAGAGAATCAAATCATTTCTTACGCAAAAAGAAATGAATTTACGAATTTCCTTCATAAATCATTTTTTTACGTAGACTTAAATAAAGAATTGTGGATCGAAACTTTCGCCAATTTTGGCAATTATGATTTTTTTATATTTTTATATTGTACATTTTGAACAGCGAATGAAATCATTTTTCAGGTAAACTTGAATTTTGGAACGAAACTGTTGCCAATTTGAGCAACGATGATTTTTTTACATTTCCTCTGTAGGTAAACTGTAGACTGTATAGATTGTGAATTTCGGACAGTGAATAAAATAATTTTTCACGTAAACTGAAATGAAGAATATGAATAGCGAAAGCAATCAATTTTTATGTAAACTTGAAGTAAGGAGTTTGAATCAAAACTCTTTTGCCAATTTTAGCAACAATGATTTTTTTATGCATCCTCTGCAGGTAAACTGTAGACGTATAGATTGTGAATTCTGGACGGCGAATGAAATAATTTTTCACGTAAAGTTAAATGAAGAATACGAATAGCGAAAGAAATCATTTCTTACGTGAGCTTGAATGGGAATGGGGGTGGATCGAAGCTTCCGCGAATTGCAGCGATGACAGAAACGTTCGAGGTGGCGAAGTTGGGTGAAACTCTGTATAGTCAGTCAGGTATGCTTATGAACTTACCGCTCGTTCCGACAATAGGAATGTAATGTCAGCAGTATCGGTGAGCGTGTAAATGTTACATCGACTGTAATCGTAGCAAGCGGTGATTGGGTCAAATGTTGGCTTGTTCGCGATGTCGGTGTGTCGATAGTTATGATACTGTTCGTGGTGGTCGTAACGACTGTTGCGAGGGTGGTGGTCAGGGTGTAGATCACCCGGCGAAAGTTAGTAACTCCTACTCGTATTCACCGACACAGTCGACAGTCTCGAGATTACGCTTTACACCACCAAAATTAAATCAATCACGCCTGGACGTACAACCAGGACTACCGCCGTTTTCCAGAAAAAAATGGAAACAAACACCGTACGCGTCACCGAAGATGCTACAAATTCTTTATGGGGCCGGACGATACGTCTGACTATTGCTTACCACTTCTACTTGTACTAGACGTGTCTAATGGTACGATATTATTTCTTCCTCCTTTGTTATTTTAGTAAAAATGATATTACGTTTGCGAACATACGTTATTTGCGTAGAAGGGCTAGAATGTTCAACTTGTATTGTTAGTTAGTTTCTTTTTTAAAGAAAATTCAGCTTTTCTCAACATAAAGCTCAATAATCAGTCTTTGCTTTCGTATACAGAGTGGTCCAACTAAATATTTCCTTTATTTTTGATGACATAATAAATGTTTCTAATGCAATGCTAAAATGTGCAAGGAAAAACATATACATTTACAAGAAAAAAAATATCGACGTGACCTTGAAAACTCCGGAGAAATGACCTCGAGAAAAAGATAACGATTGCAAAGCATTCACTTAACGATACCATTTACATTGCATTAAAAACATTTGTTATGTCATCAAAAAAAAAGGAGCTATTTAGGTGAACCACCCAGTATACATTGTCGAAGAAAATGTTCTTGTACAACAAATAATGAACAAATTTATTCGTTTTGTCTTCCGGAAATGTTCCAGCGAATTTGAGTAAAATTTTCGTTGAATCTCATGAATGTAATAAATTCGAATTAGAATAATTCGGATTCGGACGGAAATACGAGTCCACGTCGAATCGTATGCCCGTTGAGTACGCATCCCGTAATTCGTACAGTCGATTACGTATCTAGACGTGACATCTATGAGAGTACACGAAACTGCAGAACTGAAAATAATCGAGAACAGGGCGAGAGACTTCGCACACTATGGTTCCCCTTCGATAAATATGCGTTCAGTGTCTTCTAGAAACTGGTTTCGTGTGCAAACTTACCTGAACGTCGCTACTCGCGTAATCTCCGCTTTCTCGAGAGGCTCTCGAGTGCGTAAGTGGTATGATAGTGGGTGGATTATTGTGACCTTGCGGTACAATAAGTCCTCGCATCGTCGAACTTGCTCCTTTCCTAGAACGATCTCGAGGTAAACTGATGTCTCCAGCTGTCCG
This sequence comes from Lasioglossum marginatum, assembly GCA_028455795.1. NCBI lineage: Eukaryota > Metazoa > Arthropoda > Insecta > Hymenoptera > Halictidae > Lasioglossum > Lasioglossum marginatum. The sequence continues at coordinate 2,598,920 of CM052255.1, read as the reverse complement.
AAGCGATATCACACCCTCGCTTCTGTTCTCTGGCCTCAAATTCAGCGTGTAGCACACTCTAGAACGTATTCAGAGACCTTTGAGCACCACATCTCTCGCATTATTCTTAAAAATACCTAACCTACATTCAAATTACTGTAAATTCACAGTAAAACAATGAAAAATCGAAATTCATCCTAGTATTTGTTACAAGTATTTTTCTACAAAATAAAAATCGTGCAAGCTACCATCTCCTTCACATTTTACTTGAAAATGTAGCCTGAATTCGTTAGGCTGTACATTTACAAGAGGAACAGTGATTAATAGACTGCGGATCTTTATGCATTTATGGCGTATAAAAATTTTCAGAACACGCTGCAGTATTAAATTCAACAGAATTTAGTACGATTTTTATTTATTTTGAATCTATAAATGCTATTGCTAATAGAAATAGGATTTTATTTGTTAGCGCTCTCTTCAAATCTATCTGTAAAAATTGAAAATTGCATGAACCTCCGCAGTCTAGTGATTAATTATTTTTATTAATGCTCTAGAAAGTCACAGTTGGAAATCTGTCCTGAAATTACATCAACTACACGTCAAGTAGAAATTCTTTTCTTCTAGTAATTTAATAATCTAGTAATTTATGCTTTGATGAATTTCTGAGTTTGTAATATTTGATTGCACTACGGGGGATTGTCTCGCGTGGCAAAAAGTAATATAATTTCACCTTCCGTTCTGAATGGTCGCAGTTGGTACACCACCGCCACTCGCTCCCATGAGGAAATCTTCAGGGTCTGACTCATATGGGGGCTCGTCATACCAATGCTGACCTCCTGGGCCTGGACCTAATCCACCCCCGCATCGTGCGTCTTCGTCATACATGTACGTGTCATCTGGAAATGGAAGAACGACTTCGATCAGTGGTTTGGCAGCCGTTCAAATTCATTCTGTAAAACACTCTGCGTTTACGTTTTAATTACCGTCGCTGGGCACGTCGTACTAACACTAAAACTATTGATCCGGAACGACTGGATCCTAATTTTTCCATTCGCAATTATTGAAATTAGAAACATATTTTCAGAAGAAGACTAGAAATCATGATTTTATTGGAGCACATATTGGAGCAAAATAAAAATGTTCTACTCCAATTGCAACAGACTGGAATGAAATCGAAGTTCATTTTTTTTCTTTATGTATTTAATAAGTCAAAAATAATGTGCCCAATGAAATTAGAAGATATTTCTTTAACGAGTATCTTATTTAGAAGTGCATATTTATAATACTTTTTGCCCGGACAGCATCGATTTTTGCGGTCAGCAAGATTTCTCTGAATAGGTTTATTAAAAATAACAAATTCGCGAAGGTTCTCTCGATATTATTAACGCGAATATTAACTCAATATTTACGCGAACATACGATTCTTGAAAAATTTCATTGAATGTAAAACACATTGAAAAAGAAACATTGCACGTTCGTGTACTAGATAAAATAATTAAGAGAATCGTTTCGATTCATTTTGGGAAAACGAATTGCGAGAACGAGGTTGTATAGCTGTTTTCCGGGAGCCCGCAGTAAAAAAATTGCGGCAAGTTGCGAACATAGGTGGTTTTAAACAAACTAGTTGTTTGAGAAAGAAGGTCCATTAATTTTCGAAGAAAAAACCGTCTAGAGACCAGGCTTTTTCAGATTGTTAACTAAGCATGACCCCTTAAGACGCGCGCGGTGCTGCTAATGCGAAGTAATTTGAGACGGGAGAAGACCTCGAGCCACCACTGCTGGCGAGAAAGACTGACAAGTGAGCGAAATTAACTGTCTGAGGATCACGCACGTGCGTGTGGGCGCGAAAAAAAAGAGAAGCAACGTGAAGATCGGAAGAGGGAGGCGTGGAGAAAGCAGTCGACGGCTGTTGACGATAACGAGATTAGCCAGTATATAGCAGAGGCTTCGCACCGCGGTTACTACCTCCCCCGGCAACGCGATAGCAAATAAAGCCGCCAAGTCAGTGATAAATCGGCAATACGAAATTCAAAGGGCGCCCAGAAGATTATTCTCGGCACTGTTCGTTTCCCCTTATGACGCGCGAAACCACCGTTACACCGAAAGTATCCGGACGCTTGCAGTCTCGAAAAATTCTCGACATTTAAACCGTGTAAACTTCGTGGAAAAAAATGTTATACAACAATCACCTTGGACTCGTCTTAAATCTCGAAGCTTCTACTTTTACCGTCCATCCTTCAAGATATTTTTAACGACACAGCGACTGCAGAACTGAAGACACTTTTTGGTAGAACGAATTATAGGATAGAGGTATCAGTTACCGGATATTTAGTGACCACTTGGAAGCTTTTTATTAATTTGAAGGCATTCTGTAACACGTTGACTGTCATTGTTACATGACGGTATTGTCTGTCCAGGTTTTAACAATGAAAGAGAATTAATCAATATTGGTTTGCTAAATAAATTGCTGAAACTTCTTCAATAAGATTCAAGAGCTTATTGAAGATGAGGAAGATAAGACCTTCGTCTTTGAGACAAGAATGACACTCTGAGAAGACTTTGTTAAATTGGTTTACGATCGTTAAAGTCTGTTGTTGACAGCGAGTCGATAAAGACTACGCTATAATTTATGTAACATATCCAAGCTGTAGTTTCAAGTTTCACTTTGCACGCCCTCTTTCAGGCTATAGTTTGATAATTTTAAATTACAGATGACACAGATGCTTGATCATCATTTTTGTATTATGTTTCAAATCGTTGCTGGAACTTAGATACTTGTAGACGACTGCAGTTAGAGCACCACTGATTTAGATCTCGGATTAAACGCCTGGACTCCTCGAAGTAGATAGAACAAGACTCGAGTTATGTAGATCTAGAATCTTGTGTACACACTTGAAATAGTTAATGCTTCTCAACAAATACTGGAAACTTCAAATTGTGTTTGCAGGTCTCTAGGCACTTCTTCGATCAACCTAGTCAGCATGATGCAGGAACGTGTCTAATAACAACTATTAGGTTGTTGTGTGTAGATTGGTAAATTAGGTTGTTGTTGTGTGTAGATTGGTAAAAACATTTCGATCGAGAATTGCTATATTACAGTCATTTATATGACTACGGAGATATAGATATTATAGCAGCCATTTTTACAAAGCAACCACGTGCCTTTAGTGTGAATATCCTATGTCAAATTTTAATTTAGCTGTATCATTTTACTTTTAAATAAAGTTTACTTCAACGTCAACCAATGCGACTGTCGTGTATTCCTCTTTTGGTCAAAATGTGGTGATTAATTAACTTACTAGTCGTTGACGGTAAAAAAGAAGATAATCTTGTAAATGAAAAACGTGAATGACCATAATATCTTATTTTTACCGTAATACAATCAAGAAAATTGAAATTTGTAGATAGAATACATTGGGTTCAAAATTGCGTTTGTTTAACACTAGGTTTACGGAGCTCTAGAATCGGAGCTCATTTTTCCAATCATATATACTCAAAGAAATAAATTTGGTAAATACGTTCTCAGAGAAGCATCTTTACAATCTTGATAATTGCAAATTAAGAACATTAGAATCCGTCATTTCGACGGGTCACGAAGACCCAGTGTTGAAATTTAACCATTGAATTTTATTTTCAAATCTATGAACTAATGCAATCATCCGATAGAACTGAAGACTCTAATGTGGGATTTAGCTTCCCGAGAAGAATGTTCCCGATATTTAAAAGGACCTTCGTCCGCGAAGGGTTAAATAAAGTGCAATGTAAAATTGGATAGGATTGGCGTCAGTACACCTTGAAGTTTGCCGAGGATGTGCTGAAACGTGTAAAGTGTCAACGATACGTGATTTCGATTCTGATGTCGGGGGTCTAGCGCGTGCAGGTTTTGCTGAAGGTGGTCGCGCCTATGTATTGCGACAGGACCGCGCACACAGAGAAATAGGACCAAGGACATGACACAGCGAGTTCGAGGAGATGCTCTGTAGGTCCTAGCGCGACAAGGCGACAACTAGCTAGAGGTTGCTCCTTGATGTACTCACCTCCAGGGAGCTGACCTCGCCCGTCCCGTCCAAGTTGCATTAGCCCCTGCCGAATGTCCCTCAGTATCTGAAACAGAACAATCATGGGAATGAACGTTTCTTCGATAACTCGATTAAACCGTACATTAATCGGGGACATCGGCTCAGCCGTGCCGTCGCGTCGCCGTCCCTCGCACGTTCAGAAAATTCGTCGATCCAATTACTTTGGCAAACTGGGTTTGTTCATGCGGCCGGAGATAAGGAATTTAACGAGCGACATGTGTTTAACTATGGTGCACCAGACCGTCCCATAGGCAGGGAGTAGACTGCGGATGTTTATGCAATTTTCAATTTTTCTAGACAAATTTTGAGAAAGTGGTGTCAGTTGAAATTCTATTTTCAATGGTAATTGCTAAGCCGATCTTTATGCAAAGTATAAACTTTCTACCTAAATTGTAACAAACTGGAGTGAAATAGAAATTTATTTTCTCAAACATTTAATAAATTCTATATTTTAGTGGAACATAAAAATTTGATTAGCTGGAATCTTTTATCCCACAGTATTACTTCAACCCTACATAATGTAATTAATAAGCTCCCATAAAAGTGACGAATATAAATGAGTTTGTTTCGTTTTAAAATGATCATGTACCAGCACAAGGTTCATGTATAGTTATTTTTCATCTGATAATAGTTCGTCCGCCCGCAACAGTTGCAATCGCTTAAAATCCAGAGTCTGCGGGAATCTCTCGAGGACTTGCGACACGATTGAAAAATGTCGAGTGGCCTTTTTTGGAAAGTATTCGATGACAAGCTCCACGAGACCACTCAAGACGAGGAGGACCCACGAGGTGGACTCGGATGAGAGACTCGTTGTTCAGCGTCCTTATAATGCATACTCGTGGACAGCACGCGGCGAACTTCAGAAAACTCTCAATTGATTTCCTTTTCTCATCCTCTCCTCGAGTCTGTCTCGGAAGTTCAATTAAAACTCATAAAGAGCGATAAACAAGCTACCCCGTGCAGCAGGACATTTCTATTTCCGAAGCGGTCTCCGTTTCGCATGCGAACGTGTGTACTCGTTCCGCGCTCGTTCAGAAACTTTTGTCGTTTTTTCCATCGTCGACACGAAAAAACAATTCGGAAAGGCTAACAAAATCGTTTTTAATTTGAACACGCCACTAGGAAGTTCTACGTTTTAGATGTTTACAGGAGAACAACGTTTCCGAGCAACTTTCATAACTGGACTGCAGGTTTTGCGCATTTTCTGGTAATGAGCAGATCGAGTGCAAAATTATACAAATGTTTACGGAACTTATAGATACTGGTTGACGGTTTAGTGGGACCGTGTTTACTCGGACTACGAAATATCGTACTGGGATTTTTCTAAAACTCCGTATAGATGGACAATGTATGAATTTTAATTAAATTTATAGTTGAATCATGTGTGTTATGCGTAGACAGCAGATTTTATGCATTTATGACAAAAATGAGTAGGTGTAATTTATTAGGTTGGAGGGAAAGTTCTGTCGTATATGAAAGGAACATTTGTATCAATTTATAAAAACATATGTTTAATATTATTCAATAATATAATTTCCATTATTTGTAACAACTTGTTGCCGTCTTTCAGATAACCTGTCAATTCCTGTTTCCCAATAACTCACTAGCGACATATGTTTTTGATTTACAAGCAAAATTGCCTGCTTATTTAAAATACGACAGAGTATTGAAAATACTGTTATTTTATTTTCAATCTGTTAAACATATTAAGAATGCAAATAAATTTCTATTTCACTCCAGTTTGTTGCTATTCAGGTAGAACATGTTTATTCTTCATAAAAAACATCCGCTGTCTAGTTATGATTTTTAATATGATTCACGAATATTAAAAATTACGAATACGATAATAACAGATAGACAGCGGATCTTTAAGCAAAATCAAAATTTTCTACCTGAATTGCAGCGAACGATATATTGAAAATGACATAACATGTTTTTAACTTCTAATATTTTAAGTTTATATTGCTATATCAGTAACGTAAAATAATTGTGTTGCGTTATTCAATTATTTTATATCAAATTACTAAATCGATACTAATCAATTACACGAGCAAATTGCATCAGTTTAATATGCATAGAATGAAAAAAGTCATATAGAATGGAAATATTCTAGGTCAGAAGAAATGTTTAGTTTGCGTGTTAAAATAGTTCCGAGCGCATTTTGATCATAAATGCATAAAGGCTGGATTTTAGAACCCCCCCCCCTTCCTTTCGACATGTGACATACGTCATTCTATTCGTTTTGACATGCTGAACACAAAATGTAAGTGTCATTTTTGGCTGAAATGAATAGTTTTCGAGATATTCGTGAAAAACTGCAGTTACTATACATTGAATTTTCGGCACGATTCTAAATTTTCATTTTGTTTTTGTTTTTGTTTGTTTGGTCCTACATCAATGAAAACGCAAACGCAATGTTCGGAATTTCTTTTGAAGAGTAGAAAAGAGTGGCGCGTATGCTGTATTACACGTCAAAGCGATTCTACTCCGAAAAGTTTATTTTAGGGGCGAGCGGAAATGAGATTAGTTTTGGGTTAGGTTTGGCTATACAAAATTCAATTTGTAGTAACTGCAGTTTTTCACGAATATCTCGAAAACTATTCATTTCAGCCAAAAATAGCACTTACATTTCGTGTTCAGCATGTCAAAATGAATAGAATGACGTATGTCACATGTCGAAAAGAAAGATGGGGGGGGGGTTTCTAAAGTCTTACCTGCATAAATCGGCTGTCTACAAATAAATTGATATTTGACATGAATCAAATAGATATTCTGAAACGAGTCGACTCACCGAATAATTCTCTGCTGCGTATAACAGTGAAGAAAACACGGGAAGCTTGTCACTTTGACTAGTCCAAATATTGAGCATACACAACAGTCGCGCGCGTTTATCCGCGGCGAATGAATCATAATTATACTTCCCATTAATCTCCGGGCGGGTTCCACGTCGATTTGTCAGGAGATAACTGATAAATATGTAGGAGCGTGGAACTTGCGTACATTAATCGCCCAGACGGGTGGGTAGAGTAGGAGAGAAGAGAGGAGAGCGAGAGGAAAAGGAGCAGGAAACGACGATACGGGGGGATAGATGGTCAAGTGGTTGCCCGTGGGATGATCCCGCAGTTTCTTGTGCAAAAGAGAAGTCAGCCGGATAGCTGGGCGAGAATAGAAGGCGGAGAACACAGAGAAGAAAGGCGGTTTCCCTCGAGGGAGCAGTAAACCTGCGGAGGAGGAAGTGACACTAAAACTTTTACACGGATACCGGGCCTTTATTTACATATTGCTCGCAGACTCAAAGGAAACTGTTCGCTTTATTTCCATCTGGCTTTTTTCTGTCTCGCTGCGCGCGCTGGCTAGCCTGCGGCCGGAATAGGTAGTTTCGGCCAATTTTTATGGAACCTTTTCTGCTCCCTTAACGTTTTTTTGAAAGGACCGGACAGAACTTTTTCGCCCATTCCATGCACCGCACCGTGCCGGAATCGTTCGCTCCCGCCCGGAGTTAATTCGAAACTCATTCGAAGTTATAGTACATGAAACGAGCAAAAAAGCCGAAACCGACCGAAATACTCGCGACGACACCGGTCCGCGGCAAGTACACTGCGATCCGCGGCGTCTCGACCTTGCCGACGTCACGCTTCCAATTTTATTACCATAACTTTCTGCTGTTTACTAATAGAGGTCAAAGCCAGCGAGCAAAGAGTGGGGATACAGTTGGCGACACTAAACTGCGGATCTTTATGCGTTTATAGCAGAATTGATAGATGGAATCCAAAATTATAGGAAAATTTTCCAAATTGAAGATGTGACTCGAATTAATATTCGGACGCTCTAAAAAGGACGATAACTTTTTTAACCCCTTGCCCTACGATTTATTGTACGGTTTCAGTGATTAGAACATTTTTTGTGGTTCGTAATTTCCTAAAAAAGAAGAAAATTTATCTCGGTGTGAAGAAAATTAGTAATATACGTATGTAAATATATTTATTTATTAGACTCTGTTCAGAATCTTCGTCTGACACGATATTGTAGGGCAAGGGGTTAACATTGTACTATACGATTTGAACTTTTTTGAGAAGCTAGGGCAATTAGTTTACTACAGGATGTGAAAAGAAATTTTTTCAAAAATTCCAATCGATCGAATTATAGAAAAAATACTAAGAGTTGCATTTTACAACATTTTTTATGTGGGCCTAAATTGAAAATTTAAAAAATACGTTTTGTAGATCTGTGTCAATTAAACATATTCTAAAATCTTATGTTAACAAACAGAAGACTACCTCGCCGACTGTAAACCGAGGCGCATTTAATAAACAACTTTTATAAAAGGTCTACAAATTAGAATTTTGATTTCCTCTGCGTGGAAAAATGTCCGGACACTCTTCAGACACGGTGAAAGGGAACCGGAAAATTCAGCGGTAGAAGTTTGGTGGTCTGATGGTGGTCTGAAAAAATGGAGACAACCTTAGAATATCGCGTTCGCAGATTAGAACGCGGCGCGCCGCCTCGAGCGGAACCGAAGTTAAAACGGAAGAGGGATCAGAGAACGGTTAGCAGTTCGCGATACCGAAAATCGGGTAGAGTTTGAAGCAGCTCCGTATGAAGGCGCACGCACTCGCGGCGAAAAAAAAGGAGGAAAGAAAAATTGGGAGGAAGAACAGAGAAGAGAAACATCGCTGCTGGCGATGCCGTGCGATTGCGCATAAGAAATTCACGGCGTAATGTCGCGGTACACATTGACGATTATGATGATATCGTCCTGATCTCTCGATGCTTTGCATAATAAGAGGTATCGGGACGACGCGAGACAGACAGTCGACGGTCTAAAAAGAGGAACGAAGAAAATGAGAGAGAGAGAGAGGAAGGCAGCAACTGTCGAAAAGCAGAACAAGCGTGTGGGAGCACACATGCAAATTTTCCTTCTTGTGAGAATTTTGTCGAGCCACTGATTCGAGAGTTGCGGATTGGAGGGAGGGAGTATCATTGTATCGGGTAAAACCATTGGCTCGCGGAGCCAATATTGGTCGAACGACGAGAAAGGGGGTTGTCGATGATCCGGGGAATGCACCGGGGAATTGAAGGAGGGAAATAAACGAGCTGGGCCAGATTGGTTTAATCGAGATAGCTTTTTTCTTGTCATGATTACCCGCCACGATAAAAGGAATTGTCACTCGCGGAACACCTTTGCGAATAATTTACTGCGCTGTAAACTAAAGACCCGCGATCGCATCGCAACAGCGTCACCTTTTTCTTTTTATACATGTAGATCGACGTTTTATATTATGTATACGGTCGCTTCGAATTTTCCGGCTTCCGACAAATTCATTTCTAGGGGATCCTCGAGTACCCCGTGGGGATTGTTCAGCTTTTGTGGGATTAGTAAAGGTAAAGGACGGTGCGTTATTAGTAGACTCTGGATCTTTATACAAAATAAAAATATTCTGCATTGATTGTGGAAAGCAGGAATAAAATAAAAATTCATTTCATCCCTTAACATTACAATATTCTAATCTATTATTGTTTTACATCTCACCCAACTAATTTTTCTTCATGAATGCATAAAGATCCGCAGTCTAGTTATTAGTTATAGATTATAACAAAAGCACTTCAAGTCAAGTTTGAAACGTATTCCCATAGGAATTTTCGAGCTTCCGCAGGCTCGAATTGAAGACGTAAACTGGCACTTCATGACAGGGAAACTTCGGCTCAAAAAGAAGTACGAAAGTATGGAAAGTGGAAAAATCGATGAAACCCAACCGTCATCTCAACCCACCGACAACTTTTGACTCCATTTTAAGAGGATTCTTTGAATTGATTTTAAAAAATGTGGTCCCGCTGGAATTTTCGACGTTCCGCGAAAGATGTCACTTTATCATTCAGTGAAAACCAATATAGTTTCTGATCCAGTGAACTCCGGCCACTAAAACTTACATCTCTGGCACATTCTCGTCGAAATCTATTGGATTACATTTGAAAAGCTAAAAATATTTTGGTCCCTCAAAGTGAAGTTCAGTCTAGCAATCGCTTAAAAAAATATTTCGTCGTTTCAGGAGAAATCGCCTCGGTAATTCGTGTGATTTATTTTACGCACGCTGTCGAATCGGCTAAATATGCGACGCGCGTGTTTCGCTGCAGTTGATTCCGAATATGTTTGCACGTCTTTGTGTAACATACATATCATCGCAGATATGTCTGCCGTTATTTATAATATGACAACATAAGGTATAACAGAGAGCGTATTTTTATGGATGAAAGTTTGCGAATTGTAAATAGTGAAAATTTAATTCTCCCAAAATGTTATCTTCGTGCACATTTATCGAAGCTCCTGTGAACCAGTGTTTCCAAGCTTTCGCATTTTAAGACACGACAATGCAATTGATAATTAAATCGTCCTGTTTGCCGAATTTTTTATAAATATATATTCCCTGCATTTCTGTTCCGCGGGACCCGGATAATTTCATTAGCGAATGATAAAAAGCTAATAAGCCTTAATTTGAACTGTACTCACCTCTTCGTGTTCCCGGTGAAATCTCTCCTTCTTCCTCAGCTCCTCTTGAACCTTCAGCTGCAAAAATACAAAGGAGTATAAACACCCATCGGATTGTATCAACGAAACATCTGGACGGTGGCGGTAAATAATATGTCAGGAGCTTCCGGTGGAATAACGAGAAACCAACCGCAAAACGAATGTGTAGAGTCGAGCCTCCAATTCAGTTTTTCACGTTTTTTACGCGAGAACAGAACTGGAACCTTCGTCGAGAGTAATTATCGCGGATCTTGCGATAAAGTGAGTTCACAGGGAACTCTGCAGTTTTAATTAACAGCCGCGTAATGCCACTGATTCATCAATTTAACCAATTCCCGCGAACTTTTGAACGTATTTGCAATTTTCGCAATGATCGCTCTATAACTAACTCATTCTTAGCCTGCTATGGGATCTCACGAAAGCGATGCTATTGTTAAATAAACTCGTTTATCGGTGGTCGGTTAACGATAACAGCTGCTTAGAGTTTTACAAGTGTATCTTTGCAAATTTCACAATTTGAAAAGTGGCATATGTTAATTACTCTTTTTTCTCAATTTTCGAAAACATGTGAATTATAAAATATATGATTTACGATAAAAATTACTTAAGGTTTTAACAAGAACATCTTTGCAAATTTTACAATTTATAAAATGGGATATGTCAATTACT